>JARACY010000164.1:0-130715 GCA_029255725.1 Scrobipalpa atriplicella
TATAATCATTTATATGCCCTTACCTAACCTATTGAATAAAAAACAACAAGTCATTCCTCATTGTATCAATTGTGATTCGTGTGGATGTGGAAATCCGTAAAAGGACAACAAGAAGAAAAAGCCAAGTTGAAATTGAAACGAATTCTCTGGGGACATTTTGTGGCTTCCCCGACATCACAATCCACAGAATGCATTTATCTTTGTAAGTGTACTTGTTCTAGACGGAACGTTGAGAGAGTACCTACAAGGAGAAGGACTTTTCAAGTTTGTTGGATAAATAATGCGCTGTAATCCTCGTTTCTTGCAAAATGGGATTTTTGTGAATTTGATTTGTGAAAGCTATATTGATGTCTACTGGTCAATTAGAAATTCTCTTTTGATTTTATACGTAATGTATAACCCAACCAGTTAAAAAGACACAGAACCTAAAAACTGAGTTTAATTAAAACGTAAGTAGGTTTTTATAAAAGGCCGAAAAACAATTCACACATTTTTTCACCGCTCTCCAACGAACAACTAATAAACATGCAAATTTTTCTATAATTAAAATTCCTTGCGCGTTTTCAGTCCCTCTGTTTCTAAACGGTGAGGTCCCGGAAGTACCTCCCGCTGGTACCAGGGTGGCAAAGATCCGCAGAGGTCTAAAGTAGGGGCGGGTCAGGGTAATTTACCACAGGACCGTTTAGCAAAAGAATGGCCGGAATTATCTCTTGAAGACCTTTTGGTGACGAAATAAATGTTTATTATAGAACGTACAACCTTTTTTCAAATAGAATCAGCTTTAGATTAAATTTCATACAGTTTTTCATTGCATCATGAAACGTGGAATGATGTGTTAGATTAGAAAGTAGGTAAACTTGATATTTTACGTTGTCTCATTCAAAGAAGATAAACGTCGAATTCCGACTAAAATGATAAAGAATTTGTCGGACTGTTTCCACTATAACTAATGTCTTTATATGCTCGCCACGTTATAAATCTCGTGCGTTACTTTCCTAATTTACAAAAGAATCATATCAGCCGTCGTCATCGGGAGTTATATCGTGGCGAGTATAGACGTGTATCGCGGCACGGCACGGGCACGGGTCGACGGCCATCCGCCAGGCGTGCGGCGCCCGCGCCTGCGCCGGGCCGCGCGCCGCGTCGCACGCGCAGCCACCGGACCCCCGGCGCTGCGCCTGCGACGCGGCGACTCACCCGTGCCCGTGCTTGCAGGATGCACGCGGTGGGCCTGCACTCCGCGCTCGCCATCCGCCGCGAACGCAAGCGCCGCGCAGAGGCCCAGCGCGCGCGCGAGCGTCGCTACTCCCTGCAATCCACCGAGTCCGGCGTCACCTCGCCGCACTGCTCCACCGGCAGCCTCGAGCGACGACGAAAGAACACCAAAACCAACGACAATGAAGTCGTCTCCTCCGTCGGCATGCTCCATCTCGGAGTCGTGTTCCTCGTTCTCGGATTGTTCCTCGTCGGGTCTGGCTTGTTGCCCGACCAGGTCACCTCTTGGAGCAGCGTAGGATCGATCAGCTGGTTCAACGAGCTCGTCTGCTCTGGTCTGTTCGCTGTGGGCATAGGCATATTTTTGATTATCCTGCACAAGTACCTAACTAAGAGCGAAGAGGACGCGTTGGAGGAGTATGTCCAGAGGCAGCTGACGCGTTCCCGCTCCGGTCACAGGTTGGAGAGAGATGTCGAGACAGGAGGTATGCACACGAAGAATGCGCGACGAGCGAGAGCGACCGAAGTTCTACCTGATACAACCATCGAGACGTACACTGAACCGTCGATGGATAGGGCTCATGGATTCGTGAACGCTTTGGCTCTAAACGGCGACGCTATGAGGGAATCTCCACTAGAACAAATCGCAGAGGAGGAGATATCGGTAGCTTCTGAGAACGAGAGAAGGCTGGGCAGGTTTAACAAGGACACGTACTCGACGCCGTCAGTGGCGCCCAGCCTCAGCCCCGGCTCGCCGTCAGACACGCGCGAACTGCTGCAGTCTGACGGCAGGTACATGATCATGTCGCGCATGTGAGATTGCGAACAAGTCAAGGTTCGGCATTACGATGAACCCGACCGGTACCGGTACGCCTCTGCTGGCCTCTAAGATTCTGATGCATCGTCTTCACTACTGGCCTGACTAATGTTTGGCGACTAATCTTCGGTCTCAACGAAATGCCAAAGTTTGACTCCTATTACCACGAGCGCGTGTGTGTAGACTCATGTGTTTCTCTTTCGACGGAAGTGAGACTTATCTGTTGTGATTGAAAGTGTACGATTTAACGGACTACTGCTTTGACTAAGAGTGTTTCTGTGTATTCCGCTACTTTTTCTACTTATAAACAGCTTCGAGGCAATGTGGCGGCATCACTGTAAATCTTTCTTTATCATGCGCTTTTTATATTTTAACAGATGGACCAACTCTTGGTAGATTTTAGCAGTAAGTCGGTAGTGTAAAGCCCCTTTCGTAATAGAAAGCGTGAATGCTAATGTGGTTACCGCAAGGCAGTAACTTCGGTCCTCTGTAATTGATTGTGGACACGGATGGGTTAAACTAACGAAAGGGGTGACACTTGTATGTTTAATTGATTATAAATTATCATTCCGTATGTATTGTATTGGCTTGAGACTGATTGTTATTATACTGTTCTTATACCCGACGATTTTTGATAAGATATTAGTGTTTGTTTTGTCCTTTTGATGTTCAAAAATATATTTGTTATTGATTTGGAACATTGTAGATTTTGTACTGAACTATTGTCTGGTCTCCTTTTTGGTTAAATTTATCAAAATCTAATGAAACATTTGGATTTCTTTTAACAGTTGTGCCAAAAACTGCAGTGGCAATAATATTTTCACCTGTCAGCTAGATCCTTTTATACTCACTTGTATGATATATCAAAGTTATTATAATGAAACTCCCTTTAACATTAATAGCAACTTCGATTTTACTGTAAATTCTGCACTGCCGTAATTAAAGTGCTCTCTGTATATAATAGAGTCTGCCACTTCAACGGTTTTACTACTAAATTAATTATTAACTACAAAATTACAATCCATTTTACTACGATACTTATTAAATAGAATAATAATTATAGTTTTTAAATGATCACTTTTTTAAGTTATTAGATTGCTAGTTTTTATCTCACTGATTTTTGAATATCACTCTATTTATTTTGTTTTCTTTATGGCTGTGAAATTATTATTAGTTTTTGTGAACGGGCGAGATTAACGAATTAAACGTATTGATATTATTAAGGGCGCTGGCGGCACCGGGGATACCACGAGCTTAGCTTAATGCTCAAGATAATTATAGTTTTTAAAACCTCTTCGTAATTCTCCTAGTACATTTCTATGTCCTTTTAATCTTTCCTAGGTTAGGTAGTGAATGAGTGTGTTTTGACAGAATGAGAACAGGACAGCAAATAAACTCATTTTTTTGAAGTTCCTAATTTAACATAAGTTGCTTTAAATAAGAACCGAGCATAGAGCATGCTCCTTTTTTTACGTCAAATAAGATATCTAACGTCAAATTTAAGGAATCTAATGCCAGATTAGGAATGTCAAAGTTATGTGTTTATTTGCTATCCTGATCTTTATGTCAAATATAAGAAAGTGACAGCGCTACTAAGAATTAGAATTAGTAACTGGACGGTGAGAATCGAGGCCGTCTTCAGTTCTATAGTCGCAAAGGTACACCTTTTATTCAATTTTTACTAAGTATTCTATTTCCAAACCTCTATGTATAAAACCTAATCGATATGAGAATTCTGTCAAAATACAAAATTCAAACCTTCTCCTCATTAAGTGTAAGTTTTTTAAACCTTCTCCCTTCTCTAGTGTATTATCTACTCAGTGCATTTACAGTCAATAAGAATTGTGATTTATTTTTATGTTGAATAGAATTAAAAATTAAATATATAAACAATTTGGTATTACATGCACAAAATGTTGGTATTCTTATCATGAATTCTTTTCTAAATGTTGACTAAAATTGCACTGAGTATGGTTAAGTGCTGTCTATAAAACATTGCCTTATTAAATAAAACTAAACTATTCACTTGTGGTGTAATGTAATGTACTAAGCACAGTCTTTATGTCGATATAAGTAAAATAGACAATGTAAAGTTTTTGGGAAAAGATAGAAAGTATGTTTGTTGGTTTGACTAAAAATACATCAGTCAAAGACCGAAACTAGAATCTTTTTCGGGGTTGACCTAAAGCCGTTAGTTAAACTTGAAGTTTGACTTTGCAAACTTAGAGCGTCAGAGCTTTGGAGTTTGACTATATTTAGGAGATATATCCTTTTAAAAACAACCATTCGCGGGAGAAAACAGAGCAGGCTCCACGCACACGGGGATGGGATCAGATCTAGATTAGAGAAGAACCTGCAAGTGAAACAACCTAGACGACTATAACATCTAGAGGAATTTCTATAGTTTCCCAAAACTTTCCTACTGTATAGTGTCAGTGGCTCGGTGTGTAGTACAAGCTAGCTTGTATACGTAAGAATCGAATGTGAATTTACATGTAATATCGTTTATTATTGCACAAATCAAGTATATCGTAGCCTGCGTGGATATTCTAAAGGTAATTCTATTATAACTTGAAATTGAGTCAATATAGGGTGACTGACTATAGGTTGAAACTTAAAACTAAGTATGTACTGCTAGGTATGTGATAACAAAAAGTAAATACCTTTATGAAATTCTGTGCAAATTGTAATTTCATAATTTCAGTGCAGTTATTATTTTCACATTGCGAATTATGTAACCTGGGAAAAGATCCATCACATATACCTTGAGTATCGATCAATCGATCACTAGTGAAAAGTCACCCTATAAGTAAAAATATAAATTGTCAATACAAACATCACATTATGTTGTTACATCCTATATTTGAATCCAACAAATTTTACATGTTTCGTTGACTAAGCAACCCCTATCAGTATTCGGTACGCTCTCCCTTACATCCCGTATTTGAGGATAACATTTGTGAGAAACTATTTGTAAAAACAAAATTAATTTGGGATAAAACGATTTTTCTAATTTTGATTATTGAAAAAAGGTTTTCTTTCGCGTACGAAAAGGATTGTATTAGACAATTTATATGACTGTGGTTGAATAAGTTCTTTAGTTAAAATATTCAAATATTGTGATATACCTAGTTTAGTTTATTTAATTTATAGAATTTTCTTATTAAGATTTTATCGCACATTTTTGATGAATCTAGCGCAAATTATCAATCATAGTGTTTGCACACATTAATTAATTATGAAATTTCTTGTGCCTATACCACTTTTTATACCTAGGTACGAATATTTTGTTAGAATAAGGAACACATAATGTAAATAACATTTTCATTCATCTACTTTGTATATTAAAGTTCAACATTAAAATTAACATTATTTTCCAAAAATCAACATCGTTAAAAAGCGTCGCTAGCATTGCATTGATATATTGAAAATAATTTAATTCGAATCTGTAAGAAGAAACAGAAAATTAGCAATATAATACTGAGACATAAATAATATAAAATATCAACTATGTCATACTAGTTCCTATCTACCTAATAATAAATGATTGTGGTCCGTCTACGAGTAAGAGGTAGGAAAAATAAACTAAAATGCTTCCATTTCAACATGAGAGTATCAAAGGACAATTAGGTATCAATCCAGATGGGACGACAAAACAAACTTAAAAACCTTTTATAATGGGTCTGCCTAAGCTTACAATTATTCGAGTACAACAACTTAATATACTATGGCACTGCTTCATTGCAAGAAAGCTTATCATGATAAAGTCAGTAAACATTCTCAATTTAAGACATTTATGTAGATAATAGGCATTCATTCATGATAAAGTCTTGATTTCCAAGAAGGTGATAACTTATGGTCGAGACGTTAAGACAAAATTCAAAAATAACTTTACTCGAAAAACTGTAAGATGGTAGCTGTGACAGATGCAATTTCTATGGGAATGGCGTATGTCATCAATCATCATCATCATGGGGTGCCATCTTCATATTGATGGCGTATGTCGCAGCTACTATATTACAGTTTTTCGAGTATAGATGTTGGTAACACGTATTGGTAACTAACTCAATTTTGTTAAACTTGAAGGTCAATAGAATTCCAGTAGGTACCACTTCCATCCGCCGCTAAGCCATAAAAAAAACATTCATCACAAGAAATCGCAATCCGTTTTCTATATCTAAAGTGTATCCTAGATCTTTTCTTTCACGTGAATGGCGTAGTTTTATCTGTTGATGTTTATTGTATTAAAGTTTTGATGTATTTGGGCTCAAGAGCGTTAGTTGTTCATATTTTGGTGTCGTGAACGAATTTCTGAACGCTTTTGCGATTTTTTCAATACGAAATATAGTATGTATACACTCACTTTATGATATATAGGGTTATAACAAAGCTAGCTGAAATTTATTTAGACTGGATCTTTGAAAACGTTGTTTGGAAATGAATTTAAGATATTAATTAATGAAGCCTTTTTAAAACATTTTGATTCAATATTATTTTTGCGTCTCAATAACTGCATCTATACCTATTTATTTAAATTGAGTTTCTTATACGTATAATTAACAATTATATGATTGAAACACCGCCACTTATTTATGACGTTTTCAAAGATTTCATTTAGCATCATCTGTCCATGACAATTTGACTGTAATTACAATTTTGAAATAATTGATTATTTACTTAAAATTGGGATTTTACCTTATCTATGCACAAAATGTATATTTCCACTTTAAATATAAGTAATGTCATAAAACGATAAAACTGATACTTTTCCTTAACAATATTACCTATATCGTACAAAAGACATAATTTAATTATTACACTTATGATAAGCTTTATGTAAGAAAAAGTGAAAATTATCAAATATTATTTTCTTTAACGTTATTTTGATTAAATCTTCTAATAAAGAAAGATAAAGAACGAATAACTTAAGGAACTATTTGACTTAGTAACATTTTAAGTAGTAACTTAGCTATTTTTATTAACTTCACCCTTTCTTACATAAAGCTAAATTTACAAAACTAAATAAAAATACACCATCATTCCACGTTAGGTATTTTTTATTTCACTCAATTTATTACACTTATTAATTAATTAAATAAACTAATTATTATTGACTTTGTTTTTATTTATCCAAAATCCACCAATCGCGTCTCAAGCCGAGTAAAGGCCGCGTTTCTTTCGCCACATCTTAACAAAATAATAAGGTTAACTTGTACAGTGATAAGTTGTCAGCCCAATCATACGAATTGGAATAGATACCTTCACTGAAACCTTGGCTCTCCCTACTGGTTTTAAATAAAAATATGGCTGGGAAGAAAAGCCTACTACCATATAAAAAGCGGCCAATAAAATAAGTATAAGGGTTGCGCAAAAATATGAAAAAGCCTGAGCATTAGTTATTTATCTGTCTGGCTGTGACGTAGGTCCGCTCGGACGGACAGTTTGACGGTTTGAGGGCAAAGGAAGATGAGTGAGTGGCCTTGCGGAAAAAATCACTAATTTGCGTCTATATTTCGATACATAAAATTCATATTCTTCCGTGGTGGACTGGGAACGATAGAAAAACATAATAGTCCTCCCAACCGATTTTCGGTGACGGCGGCCAATCTCCCAGAGATTAGCCAACTGCGCGGGACTAGTTTTTAGTGCCCAAGTGTTTGCGCAATACACAGGTGCACTCTCTATTCCTTCAATCTCTTATTCTGATGGGACAGTTTGACTGACACGACCAGAGAGAAATCAGGCGCAGGACCGACTATTTACATGCCCATCCGACAGCATGGATCATCTTTCTTTTCGGACAATCAGGTGATCAGCCTGCAATGTCCTAACCAAACTAGAAACAACAACACAAAGTCGTTGTCCCCCGCCGGGAATCGAACCCGGGACCTCCGGGTCGTGAGCCCATGGCTCAGACCGCTAGACCACGGAGGCAGTTATTCTTCTCCTAAGTATGCTGTAGAAGTCAGCAAAGAGATTCGAGGGTTACAGTGTATTGCGTGGCGTAAACTACTTTTACTAGGCGTTTTACGCTCTGTCTACCCCTGGACGTATAAAAGCGTGTCTTTACGTATGTATGTGTGTAAAATTCATATCACAATATCCTTTTCCTATTCAGTAACAGGATATGGATACAAGTTTTCAGAGCTTTGGTAGGTACAACTGTAACTCATTTTAATAAAACTATTTTAACCGAGACGTAGGGAAAATCAAAATAAATACACACCCTAAATCCGTAAAAAATTGTTTTATTAAAAGGATTATGGATAGTTATAGGAAAAACAGTCTGCATATAATATTAATAAAAGTTGGATTGCTCGGCTTAAAACATACTACGATGCTACCAACAATAAATGTCCATGATTGTACAATCAAAGCTCAAAATTAGTATGCATCGCAATTGTGGGTTGGGTTTTGCATGTTAGTTCTAATAAATAAAGCAAAGAAAATCAAATTAAAGGGTCGTAAAATACAAACGGTCTCACGATATAATTCTAAGCAAGACTGGACGAATTTAACTGTAAACGACTTTAATGTACACCAAGATGTTTTGTATAGTTAAACAACAACAAAATCGCAAGCATGTATAGTATGATGCAGCGTAATTTTATAATAAAGTCGCAAATATTAAATCATGGTGCGCGCTTTTAGTCTTGCATAAACTAGTATAATTTGCAATTTGTGCTGGAATGAATTACATGAAACCTCACAGTGGTAGGTACTAAGGCTAGGTACATCGAACCAGCTCCAGACACAACTCGCTAAAACTTGCATAGCTCTGTGCATCTCATTGAGTCGATGCTGCCAACCCAAGGAGATATTTGTTTTTAATTTCACAAAGGAAGAACCAGATCGAACAAGCTAATACAAGACATGGTCAGCACATTTTTGAGTACGTTTGAACTGAAAACTAACGCTAGGCAATTTAAAATGTCTAAGAAATAGTGACGCCTAACA
Organism: Scrobipalpa atriplicella; assembly: GCA_029255725.1. Lineage (NCBI taxonomy): Eukaryota > Metazoa > Arthropoda > Insecta > Lepidoptera > Gelechiidae > Scrobipalpa > Scrobipalpa atriplicella. The sequence goes on from JARACY010000164.1 coordinate 8,990, forward strand.
TCGGTCTACAAAGACCACGCCACGGCTCCTATAAATGGTCCATTACATCAGGATATAAAAATTAAATAATACATCCAAAACGGATAACTCCGAGACAAATTCAACGATAGAGCGAAGCAACAAAGGCATTAAAAGGTACAGTAGTGTTATTTACAAAGGAAATTTCATTTGCTGGAATAAGAACTTTAATTTTTCTATTATGGTTGGCAACACTGTTTTGCATTGCTAATGACCCCTGGCAACCTCACGTTTATGACCCTGAAGGTGCATCTACATCGCATTCACTTTTAGATGAGGAATTTTATTAACTCTGTAACATTTTCAGTGGTATTTTTTATGATTAGTAGTTGGGACAATGTTGTGGAATTTTAATGAAATTCAATTTATGTGGTTCTGCGACGAACAATTTTTCCTTTGCAATGCAAAATTAATTTTATCCAATGAAACGCTTTCCTGTTTCGCTTAAATATAGAGTTGCATTCAGACCGGTACAGATAATATTTCTAATCATACCTAATTTAGGTACATTATTTAATTTAGTAATTTTCTTATTATATATATTCTGCCGAAAATCGATCTATTCTTTTTTTAAATCCTAGAGGAATTTAATTTTGAAAGTAGTTCGATTTGGTTGATTGAGCAACCCAGTTTTCGGGAAGTTTTTCCTTAGACCCTATATAAATAGGTACTCAGATATTTCCCACCCCCGTGTGAAAGTTAAGTGAAAGTTATGGCCTTTCAATATTTGTTTAGAATAATTTATCACCCACTCTTGTTGTGCCCTGAAGTCCCGATCGATCATAAACTTTTAAAAGGTCGGCTCACAGAGTTGCATACATACTTGCTAATACAGGGTGTATTTTTTTTTCTGGAAAATGAAAAAAAAATATTGAACGATGATTTGTATGAGGAAGCAAAAAATTCCCTGAAGATTTTTTTTGTGTTTGTTCACTTACGTTTTATGAGCAACCCCTATCAGTTTGAAAAATAAAAAAAAGCTTACGGCAATACTTTTCTTGGTTGATATTTTCTCTGTACACCAGCTTACATTTACATTCACCCGTTTCATAATAATATTAAGTATAATTTAAGGGTAGAGTGCACAAAGCATTAGGAAATTACGTCACGTAGTAATTTCGTAGCGTTCTGCTACAGCGTAGCTTTGTAGTAGTAGTATAACCAGCGTAGTAAAAGCTTTTTACCATAACTAAGCAAAATAAAATAAGTTAAATAACAGTACCTAATTTTAATTAATGATTTAACCAAATTAAAATCATCAGAATTTAGTTCCGATAAAAAATGTGACAGTAACATATAATTTATGTATTCAGTTTTCAGTTCACCATATAAAAATAAGTAGGTGCAGCACGGGATTGACCCAAATACGATGAGTGCTTTATCGGCTATCGCTGGAGTGGATAAACCCTCTATAAACCCCTGACAGCTCAAACAACGCGATAATGTCATTGTTAATACACTGCACGCTACTTCAGTGGCAATTAACACTTTACATTGTATCAACTGCCTGCCTAGAGGTATTTTCTTTCCTACCTGATGTTAAATAACATTATCGGGTGTCATCATCATCATCATCAGCCACAACAATCAACTACTGGACATGGGCCTCCCCAAAATTGGGGGTATATACCATACTCACCACGCTTGGCAGGCGAGTTGGTGAGCGCAGTAGAAGTTTTCCATTCACAGGGAGCGTTGCTGCCCATTCCCTGGATTTATCCCTTAGTCGCCTTTTACGACACCCACAGGAAGTTATGGGGTGATGCTATTCTAACCCGGCGCCACACGGGCATTATCGGGTGTAAGAAAAACTAATAGGGGTTTGCTTAGTCAACAAAACTGAACAACTTTCACCATGATTTCACGATGACTCCCATACAAAATGACTACCATGATCAAAGAATTTGTATAGGGAAGCAAAATTCAATTTTCATTTCCTCTTTTTTTTAGTTAAAGTTGTTCAGTTTCATTGACTGAGCAACGCTTGTCAGTTGCGGGAAGCTATCCCTCACACCCCGTAGCTGTTGCTTAACACAAACCATGTAAGAAGCGTACTAGGTGATTTAAAAACTCTGACACCAAGGTTTATCGGATGACTGCTACTCGAAATAAGGCTAGCTGCAAAAAGCGAGTAAAAGAGCCTGACAGTTTTGATGTAGGTTTTAATTAATGGGATGACAATCCTTTACAACAGCAATACAGTCCCACTTGAAAAAAAAAACACCGAGTGGTAATCGAACCTACGTCTATGGCGATCCCTGCAGATCTAACCAACTGAGCTTTCGACTCAACTCCTCTCGATATCAACGAGTGACGTCAAAGATCTTTTATTTCTTTGTCACATTTCTACAATCTTCGACATCTTACTACCAGGATCGCAGAACAAATAGGAAGTATTTGCGGAAAGAACACGTGACATCCAATAACTATAAGTGGCGTCGAGATTTCCTCTCTATTCTCCGAGATAACTTGTGTTTGTTTGAGGAAAAGAATAGTGGTATTGGATCGTATTGTATAACGTTGATAATGTAGGTAGATAACAAATCTTAGTAAGATTGACCATTCGTTAGATACTGTCTATAAAAAGAAGAAACATTTTGCTTATAAACGAAGGTCACCACTTATCCCAAACTATACTGCCTAGTCTGAATTATATTGATTTCAAAACATTATACAGTTTAAACTACACTAAATTGTTAGTTTAGTACCTACATTATAAGTTTCACCATATTTAACGGGACTATAATAACTGATATAATACCTAGACTGCTAGACACGATCGATACTAACTTAAATTAAATACTTGAAGGTATATTCAATATGACCAAAATTTTGCTTATGAAATGTTATAGGATTAGTTTACATTTGAATGCAAACTAATTTGCAAAGCCCGATAATGTACGTACACAAGAAGCATAAATTAACCAGCTTTTAAGCTTTGAGGAAACATCGACGGCAAATATCCCGAACGTAGTGCGATACGAAACGTCGAGACTACCCTTCCCAAACGTAGTTCGAAACGTCGAGACTACCACGGTACCTGCCATTAATATGGAAGTACGAAAACATCCATCTCGAAATTATACAGGCAGCTTTTTACTACTTAGGTATAATGATAGAGCTGACCCGCTTTCCTTTAGTTAGGGTCTGTACAGACGGAACTGTAAACCTAGTTTTATGTTATGCAGTTCACATACAAAACAATACAATACAACAATTTTTTTTAGCACCAAAAAACAATTTACAAATGGGAACAAAAAACATAGAAAAAACTGTAAGAACAAAACAGGCGGATTTATTCTAGGGTTGCAATTTTTTCCAGGCAATTGAAGTAAATAAAAAAAAACAAATAGAAACACATAGGTAACATTTAAACGGCCCCCTGACTGCGTAGTCCAATCGCACACAGCATGTAATTTGAGTTTGTTCGTTTGAAACAAGACGACGTTGGTAGGTAAGGTATATCGATACATCTGACCTGCTTTCCTTTAATTAGGGTTTATGTATACAGAACAGCAACAGACGACCTACATTTGAACTGCATTCAAATTTTTATACAGTTCACATAACTGCATTAAAACTCTTAGCAAGTCATTCGTGATTGACATACCAATGTTATTTGAAATTCATGCAGTTCTGTTCTGACTGACGCGGTGGCTGAAAACTTCTGACTTATGCACTCCAACTGCAAAATTACCGCTCTTTTAGGTGACAACTACAATTCTGTTACGTCAACTGCACAAAACAGTGTCTCTGCAAAATACAACCGGATTGCAGTTTGAATATAGACCGTCTGTAAAGAGCCTTAGGTTAATAAAAACGCTTGAGCCGAGCCTAGAGGGAAATGCGAGTGTAATAGAACTAGGGAATGAACGAATAAGACCGAGACGTAAACATGTGAACGAATGACATGTTTATATTTATGCATAGCGCCGTAATACCGCCGTCATTAGTGGTTGGTACACCTTTTTACCCGACTGCGCAACGCAAAGGAGGGTAATGTGTTTATTGCCGGTTTTATTCAGACTTTGAAAGCCAAAAGACGTGTTTTAACACTTTTTTTACTTTGATACAAGTATTTTGCCTAGAAGATTTTCAAAAGTATTTCATTTCATAGTTTGAAGGATTAATCATTTATTTAGAAGAATGCATTTCTTTAAATTAGTTTACCTACCTTACCTACCCACAATTCCAGGAAAATGTTTTTTTTTTTCTAAATTCTGTAATATCTGTACCTTTGTTTAAGCCTCGCGCATCGTCAGCTAGCGACCAATGACCAATGCAACTCGATCCGAGCGTCGGGCAAAAGGTACTTATTTCTAAATGCCTAAAGGAATCATACGTCGTGCTTACATTTATCAAAATTCTGTAGGTAGCTATTTAAAAATCATAAATTAGAAAGTGTTTTGCTAGATGGTCAATTTTATTCTTATAAATGAATTTATTAAATTCGACTTTACTGTAAGTAGGTAAGTACCGTAGCGTTTTTTTATTATTATTTATAACTATTTTTATTACATTTTACATTATATTTCTTTGGGCATCAGTATCGATTCGTGGAGAGCATGACTTAACTAAATCTAAACCGAAATTGTTGCTGTCTCTTTCTGTTCTTTCAGGATAGACAATGACAGGTGACCATTTTAGTCAAGATTTAGTGATTTTGCGCGGAATCGATATCATTGTTATCTAACTACTCGTATTAGATTAGTTATATTGAAATTTTTTACTTCTATTTTATATTTTTCATGATCATGTAATGGCTTTTTATTTTATTATTACTTATTTGTAACTATGAATTTGATAATGAGACTCTACTATTCATATTTTTAACATTCAAAACATGTAGAACTGTGGGTTGCATTCGTAAACCCTCGCAGGGGATAAAACTTATTTTCCACAAGTTCGTGACGCCTTTAAAACACCGCAACACTTCTACAAATGTATGCTGTCCTAGTTATTCCGGAAATGTGGTGTTTTCCAGACTTGTGTTTCCAGACTATAGTGTTTGTTAGCTCGAATACAAACCTTAAGATTTAGTGAAGAACGTTGATTTCAAAGAATTAATCGAAGGCAAGTAAGTTTACTACAACTACGATGTTTTGTGTGGTGTGGGTGGAGACACCATTACATAGTGCGGATTATGACTTACCTAGTTATAGTTTTTAGTTACAGTAGTTACATTTTATAAAGATTAATCTAAATACAATTACCTTCATCCCTCCTTCACAGATTATATAACTAGCCACTAATCAAATATTTGATTAAAAGTTTGTGATTAGTGGCTAAAATCAAGAGAATGTAAGACAATTCGACTAGACTTGGATAAGATAAATAAATCGATTCTACAAACGATCCTATCGCTCAGTGTCGCGTGATTCCCCCATCATATAAATTGCAGATTGATGGGCTAGATACCGCCAATTTTCAATGCCTTCTCATTAATTCTACGGCTAAGGGCTGTAAAAAGGTTGTATACCAGGGTAGCATACTCGCCCCCATATATTTAAAGAACAGTACCACAGGGCAGCATACTTGGCCTCCTCTACTTAAATACTTATGTTTATAAATGACCTGACTGACCTTAAATTGATTTTGTTTCAGATATGCTCCAGTCTTTATTGCAGCCAAGAGATAATCAGAGGTGTAAGTATCTTTATTGATTAATTCCCATACCATCTGAGTGTAACTTTGACAGAATTGGACATAACATGACTTTGGAAAATGCAAATAAAAATGCATCTAAATATGATAATATGAAGACAAAGACTTTAAAGATTATGATATATTTTCTTCCGAGTATTTATTTTCTCAGAAAATCTTAAAAACTTCATTCCTCTTCATTTGGCTGTTGGCTATGATTCTTGAAATAGAAAATCTCTGGAAAGTAATTCAAAACTTGGAATGAGAGTTACTTTGTGAGATGCGCTATGCAGAAATCTCCAAGATGAGTTCACGATTTCAAATTAGGATTGGGCGCTTTTCCACTAGACGGCACGTCAACGGCAACGGCGACGGCACGGTACCGTCGACGATATCGTAGGTGAGATAATGTATGAAAATCAATGAAATTATATGACACGCTTTTCCACTTGCCGGCACGGCACCGTCACGGCATGTCATCGATTCCCATAGATATTGTCACGTGATCGTCGCCGTGCCGTCGCCGTTGCCGTTGACGTGACGTCTAGTGGAAAAGCGCCCATTGTATCCCTCATGCAACAGTAGGTATCATTGCAAAATGACTTTATACATATTAGGCAAGTACAGAATAAATTCAAACAGACGCAGACATGATTGACTATTATGTACCCAGAAAAACAATATGTGATCTTCTATTAACCTGAATTACGAATGCAAAAAAAAAGCTTTTTAAAAGCAATCGAATCAAACAATAGCTGCAGTATTTTTGTAAAAAATAGCGAAATAATTCAGCTGCAATCGCAAACGCGGTAATGGATCCAGGTGTCAGTGACGTCATAGCAATTTGCTTGCTTTGTCACTCAAACCGGATTATCAACTTTGCACTATGCTTTTAACTTGTCAGTCTCGAACTTTTTTTGCTAAAAATAGAGACGAAAATTCTTGATACCATTTTTCATCCAGTCTAGTAGATACCAGAGAACGCAGGCAGATGGAATGTACCTCGATCTAGATTAAATTTTGCTCCGTAAAGTTTTCAGTCTTCTTTGCTATAGTATTTTATAGTACTTCTGTCGAAGTACTTATTGGTTTAAAAGCGCAAATAGACCTATGTCTAAGTATCCCAATTGTAACTATATCGTTTCGACTTCGTTCGCTATACCTATGTCATTCGTATTAGTCCGTCGGCTAGGGGGGGGTTTGCTATACTCATGTGAATTCTTTAAAGTCCCCCATTCGGTATCAGCAGGAGGACAAGATCTCTCAGAACTGCTTTAAAGCCCTCCAATAAAAGAAGAAAGCTTGTCAAGATTCACATGTATATAGCAAAGCCTCCCCTAGCCGACGGCCTATATTGTGTGGTGTTCTCCAACAGGCAACATGATTGGTGCTATGCCGGCAGTGGCCGTCCGACACGAGCGGAGGCGCAATGAGAAGAGGGGGACGGGGCGGCGGCCCTCGCAGCTGCCCCTGCAGATCGGGCGCCCCGACACAGGGGAGCCCACACCCTCGCCGGACCATCACCGACTGAGGAACGAGCTCTATGTATGCGGGAAGGTAAGTCAGGTTGACTTCTTGGAATATAGAGGAGGTACTTGAAGCGACAAGGCTCTTGAACTTCGACTTCCAGGGCTACCAGAAGAGGCATTTTGTGGTACTGACTCAGCAGATAGACTGTTAATAAAGCAATATACCGGAAATTTCTTCATCGCCACTGATTGAGGAATAAACATAACTGTTCATCCGAGAAAAGGTCTGATGGAACGAATAAGTAAAAGGATTTTAAAAGCAGAATAGCATCTAAAAATAAAGTAAGTTTCATAGCCTGATATCAGATATCAGATAACAAACCCCTTTAGACTGTCGTCACTCTAAAATAAGCTCCCTTTTTTCAGGGAATTCCTAATTGCCCTGATCTATATCATTTAATTAGATTAGACTGAAGCATTACACCTTCCCAGCTTGAAGGGCGAACTTTAGTTAGTTAATCTTAAGATACCTGACTTATTTTGCAAATAAGTAAAATATTTTGCAAAGAACATTATTAGGTTAATAGACTTCAGATCCGACTATTCTATGCTTCATTGAAATCCATTCAAACATGTCGTGAAGATTGTTATTTTTAACGGGATTACTACCGCGAATATATTGTTTGTTAACTCGAAATACAATCTACTTGTGACCATGAAGCATGCAACTGCTTTGAAATATCGAGGTAACAATAAATATAATGGTGTTATAATCCCGTTCAAAAAAACAATGCAATAGTGGTGAACAACTGCGAAAAACTCAAAAAATATAATGCCTTGAAGAAAGGAGTCAGTAACTTGAAAACTAACGTGAAATCATCTATTTCCCCTTTGCCAGGTGGCAGCCCTTCATGCCGTGGTGGGGTCCCTTCTACTGGGCATCGTGGTGCTGGTGGTGGGTCTGGTGCAGCTGTCACCGGGAGCGGAGGCTGCTCAGCACCGCTACTATCTGATGGGAGCAGGAGCCGCGCTGGTGGGAGCTGGAGTCTTAGGCGCTGTGTTGAGGTGCGTATTTAGCTCTTCCTCTTCATCATCTTCCTTTATGTCAGCAAGAACACGGGCTAAATCTTATTTGCCCAGAAAGCGGCTACCGTGGTAAGTGGTGGTAAGATTTTGATTATAATCCCAACTTTATGCACTGTCAGTGTCAGACTAGGACAAAATTAGTTTCTGAAAGAAACTGTATCCGGAACATTATAACCCGGACCTTTTTAAGGTTGGAGTGAATCTGCATCAGCAGTATCACTAACCGCAGTATCTGAATTATGGGTTTCATTTTCTGTTTGTGGAGATGAATTTTAGAACTTGTTTGGATTGGATCACATAAATTTAGTAGCAAAATGTCAACAGAATGAAAACCATAAATACACGAAAATGTCCCCTATGTCAGCAGAAGTTACGATCACGTCTCTTTCATTCTCGCCAGTTCCACGAAAGCGCCGGTTTTATTAGCCTTCACCCTGCATAACGGGCAGTATATCGTATACAGTATGTTCACTTAGGGAAATTAAACTCCCCACCTGTTAGCCAAATGGGTTACGGAGGGTTTTTAATCCAATTATGCGCTGGATTAGTTTGGTGGTTTGTTGAATTTTGTATCATCATTATTTATGTTATTATTCCTTTGTAATGCAAAATAGATATTCAGATTTGTATTTAAGGTACTCTTTTAAAAGGTAATATTTTATTTATTTATTTGCAACTCTAATCAGCGCAAATCGGTCAGTTTTATTTTTATACTTTTAAAATTCCAAATGTTTCAACATCTGTCTATTGTCCTGTTCGAACTGCCTGCCGATCTTTGGCTATCTCTGGAGCTAGAGGTCGAAGAACCTCAGCAGACTTAAAAACATTGACCACAGTACATAACATAGTTTCACGTAAGTATTCCGATTCGTTGACTAAGCAACTGCTGCAGTTTGCAAGACTGTCCCTTAAACCCTGTATTCAATGACTCACTTTAATCGAAGATCTGTTTTTTCCAGATGCATATGCCTGCACTGGTACAACCGCAAATTCCGCGAAGAGGCTGAAGAACATGAGCATCACCATGTCACCCACAAGAACGGCGTCAGCGTGGTGGAAGGAGGCCACGGCCACGGCCACAAATCCGATCACAAGGGCGACCACAAAGGAGACCATAAAGGAGACCACGACAAGCCCAAACTGAAAGCACAAACCAGCGTTGCTCGCGAAGTGGATCTCATCAAGCAGCCTTCAGCCACCAGCGACACCTAAACTTAAGACCCGACCAGTAGAGTAACTGTTATCTTAAGCTACGTGTTGTGCCGCTGTCTTACGTAAGGATGAGTGCTGTCGGCTTCCGCTCCTGTGGCTTTTCTACCGAGTTCTGTTTCGGGCTGATCATGAGTGTCTGGAGATTTTGGCACATCTATCGCCATTGTTGGTGATTATGTTCGTATTGGTACATCTATGAGGCATTCTCCTGGTGATATATCTAATCCCAGAGAACTGTTAGTTGATCTATCACCACCCTGGCGGAATTCAGTCTGTTTACTGAAGTCTGTGTCTCTCGCACATCAACAGAGATTATTATTATCCGTGTAGTAGTTATTAATTAATTTGGTGTTGTCTTCCTGTGTATCCGTATTATAAATTATGAGGCTATCAATCTAATTATCATGATGAATCATGACTAATTGAAATGTAGCGTTTAGAGAAAACGTTTCATTTGTGATTGCGTCCATGAAAATTGGATTTATTATGAAAGTTTTAATATCACTCCGGTGTAGGTATATTCGACATATTTATTATTTTATTTTATATTTTTTTATTAGATGGCATTGTGCAGGTCGAAGCCGATTGTTGTGTAAAGTTGTGTGAATGCTGTATTGGTATAATCTGTGGTTAGAAGAATATTGGAGGTAAGTGTGACTGCCATGACGTAATTATCTATACAGGGTGTAAAAATCATATACCAATCCTTTTCTTTTTATTATAGGTATTTTTCAAAGCTATTGGATGATAGGACAGTATTGAATCTTAATTGTATCAAAATTAGTTGTATAAAAAGGGGTTGGTGTATGAATGCCCAGTATAGTGTCGAATTTTAGGTAAATACTCCTTCCATTCATTACCCCCACCTCATCATTCATTTGTCAAGTACTTAAATGTTGGGAGGCATTTTGTAGGTTTACTTATTAAATATGGCATAAATATCGAGTCGTATCAACTAGAATATATATTATCCAATATATTTATCATACTTTATTCATTTCACATCATCCAATATTGTAAACTAATATATGACAGATTTATTTTGTTGCTTAGATAGGCAGAAGCCCGGATGGTGTAATGGATAGGAAGGAAGAAGTCGTGGTTCGAATCCCACCACGTACCAATGTGTTTTTCGGTTATCGAATTTCATATGTACGTTTATTTCGCGCTTTTACGGTGAAGGAAAACACCGTGAGGAAACCTGCACACACCTACGAAGAAATTCAAAGGTTGTGTGTAACCTAATCTAGGATTGGATCTGGTTTCCCTTCTGGGTTGCGGAGGTCAGATGGCAGTCGCTCTGTGTAAAAACCAGTACCCTCGTACAATCCCCTAGATTGGGTAGCCGACCCCGCGAAATACGGGAAAAAGACTAGGAAGATGATGAGATAGGCAGAACATGAAAAGAGTAGAATGTATATTGTATCCGGAATTTTAGTTTAGAATATTGGAACCAATATGTCATTAATAGGGTGTATTAGATTACATCTCTGTAAAGTGTTCTCTACATATCATTTTATTTAGAACCTACTCCTAGCTCATTCGTTCTGTAGTTGCCATCAGTCAATCAGTGTGTCTATTTCATCTCAGTTCATTCTAGGTACGCATTATTGTAGATATTTTTTTGTAAAAATATAATTTAACTTTTGAGATTTTTACAACGTAGTTTAATCCTGTTTCTTTTGCAGAGCGTGAAAGAAAATTAGATCTTGTATATTTATCAGGCTATGGACCACCGTTTTAAAAGTAAAGAAGTCGTTAAATAAATAAAAATGATAACTGTTCATTTATAAAAATATAAATTAAAATTGAATTATTTTATTATGAACGATTCTAAACCTTACCGTCCGTCGAGTAAAAGGTATATATCGAAAATATTTATCAACGTTTTTAAAATAAGATGGATTTTATTTAAGGTTTAAGTTTTAACTTATATTAAGTAAATTAGCCACACACTTTCCAAAAAATTCTATTTTAGCTACAAGAACCTGTCCTTTTGGATTTTTAAAACTTCAATATTTAAAACTTTAATCGTATTATTTAGATAAAATCATATAATATTGTTGTGTATTTGTAGTGCGGCTCAAGTGACTCAGATTATAACCATGGTGTGTCGTAAATAATTCCTTCGTCAACGAGCTTAATAGTATCTAGCCATACCTAGCCATAGCCATATCAACCTAATAATCGTTAAAATTATCATTTTCGAATTCATGTCTATGAACTGGGTGCAACAAAAAATTGAGGATAAATGCTGATTGAAAGGGAGAGAAAGTATTATTTAGTTTTATATTTAAAAAAATAATAATAGTATGTTGATGAGTCGAAAATGATTTGTTTCATATTGTTTTCAGTGTTGACATATTTTGACCCACGCCCACGTTAAAATAAAATATTGGTGATTCAAGTTCTTTGGAATTTAAATACCTGCAGCCTATTCGTTTCACCCTGAATAACAGAATCTAAAAATGGCATTTCACGTACCTATAATTTGAACCGATACGTCATATGATTTGTATGTCAAATCGGCTCAAATTATATTTTGTCAACTTCAACTAATGTGTCGTGCTTAACTAAGACGATATAATTTTTGCCCTTATGATATGTTCCTTTTTCAACTTTAAGAATTTATAACAAGTAGCATATATAATATAGATGTTGTCAATCGATGTTAAATATTACAAAGTATAGACCAACCGGTATATTAAAAATATAATATTGAATTTTGAGTATAATTTTATTTAAATTTAATGTTTCATTAATATTTTGTTTGCAAAACCATGAATATGTATATCATTAAAAACATAATTTTTACATTTAAAAATTGGAAATATATTAGAATTTCAATCCAAAGAGACTGAGAAAGAGTGTTCTAAAGTAAAAATTCATTCAAATATCATTTTTGAAATTTACTTAATTTTCATTTAAATTTATGTATTGTATTGGTACATTTATTTTCAAAGTTTTATATTCTTCGATATATTTTGAAAGTCGAGATGTCTTTTGGAATGTGTATTTTAATATTTGTCACCAAAATTAATGGCAGACTTTATGAAATTTATTTTTATATTCATTTAAGTATGAATTAAGTTTGTAATAATAGTATATTTGAAGGAAGGGGTAGAATAATATTTCACTGTAGAAGTATTAATGAAGACATTGAATGTTGTGCTGGTACCGATATGTCATATGTCTGTTTGTTTATAAGTATTACATATATAAAAATTACGTTCGTCTATGTGGTAGATTAAGAACAATTTAATATTTAACAATCATCATTGTAACTAGTCAGTAATATTACTTTATTGAATTTAACTTTAAAAAATGATAAGGGTTCCTAGTTGATTACGGAACCCTAAAAACGCGCCGAGTGGCTGATTATTATACCTACCTAGCAAAAAATATATTATTCGGTGTTGCCATAATTACTATGTGCTTTTATCGAGCGAATTAAAAATACTCGGTATTTTTCAATTAATTGTAACCTAATTTATAACGCTATGATTGGATATAATTTTAATATAATTCATTTATACATTTAAGAGGCTTTTCAATGAATTTAATTGCCGTGCCAAAACAAAATGGTGGTCTAACCACTAAGCTCGCTGGATGTAAAGTTAACATCTTTATTGTTAATTTAAATTATATACGCTAATTACAATTAGCTTTAAAAATATATAAATAAAAAAGGAAAATTAAATAATAACCGATTGAAAAAGGAATTGAAGACATTTCCAATTCATAACAATATGTTGTGGCAATCATTTTGCTTTAATCATAAATTCTAGTAAAAGTGAGCCAAGTTCTTTTATAATATTATAAAGAAATGTAGTATTAATTTGGAAACTTACGCGTTTGTGCAACATTCCGGCTTGTATGTTTCGAAATATAGCCAGCCAATTGAGATATTGTAAAGAAACGCATTATATAAACTTAGTATCTACTTAGGATATAACGTGTAATTAATGTCATACGTGGATAAACAGTTGATGTACTCAGTATAAAAACCATCGGGTTTACACATCTCCACCTCAATCATCTTACTCCCCCCCCCCTATTCACTGTGATAACATATTTGTAAGGCAAACCCTATTTTAAAAAAAATGGCTTAAAATTTTTGAAATCAAAAATATAACCAACACATGATAAAGAGGTACCTACTTCTACATTTATATCATAATAGCTGAAGAGCGTTAGGCACAAGTTTAAATACAGTAAAATACAATACATATAAAAGATTTTGATCCAATATCTACAATAAATAGTTTTTTGCAATAAATTGCAATTATTATTTTTTGCACACATTATAAGTATTTCATCATATTCGATGAACGTAGGTATTCCTATCGTACCAAAGTGATGCATTTCTGAAATACTATACTAATTTTTAAATAAGTTTTTTATCACATTTGCCACATTTGTCATCCAAGTTGTTCTTGTTGGATCTAAGTTCTTTTTTCGTATTGGTACTCGTATATTAAGTACCTAAAATCGTTTATAAAAATATGTAAAAAGATTCATGAAAATAAGTCTATACGTACGTATCATATCAGTTAATAAAATAATCAACTGAAAAACACAACAAAAATTAAATCTATCACAGTGAATATTCCCGTATAGTTTATTCTAATCTAGTCCATAATATCAATTTAGTATTTTATTTTGTACCTCTAGTATCAAGTGGGGTCAGTTTTAATCAAATCTTAGATATATTCAATTTTTTATTTAAAAGAAGAACCGACCTCATTTGATTTTTAGTTTAGAACCTAACCTAAATTTACAGTTCTAATATTAATTTTAACAATATTGACATGTTTTATATTGGCATATTGATAAATTTTAATTTAATTACGACTGTGCTGTTTTATATCTCATATATTTTATACCGATGTCTCTAAATAAAATGTGGACGGAAATTTTGTGGAGTTTTATTTAAAAGTCATTAGATATGTCCAATAAAAAACTTAGAATGTACCTACCTACTATTTAGTTGCTCCTCTTCTCGAGCATACTGTTGGTATAGAACATAGAAGAGGGACCATCTATTTATTTATTTGTCTTTCTATATTTGTCACACACGTAGTGGTAACTCTGTCTACCCCGTATAAATTAGGTATAGATTATTTTATTTGTCTTTCAAAATTTGTCACACGTAGTAGTAACTCTGTATACCCCGCATAGATAGGTTATTTTATTATTTTGGTAAGTTTTAACAAAGATGGAGGCCCAAATAAATGATTTATTAGACTGGTTGTTGTACTATCGATTGTTTGGCAACACTAGTTAAAACATCTTAGGCAACCATAGATTTTGCACCATTTTTGATCGGGAAACCTAATACGATTGGATTGAGAATAAAATAAGCTTTCATTTGATATGTGTTTCGATTAAATAACTTGTGATGGTACTATATTAACTCCACTTGACCACTTATTCGAACCCAGCAACCCTATAGTTTGCAACAAAATACAGGAGGCAACCCTTGTTTTTTCAACTCCTTGGGGTCTATTCTATCAGTATCAGTTGATGCTTTATTTTTATAAATAACATATGGTGGAAGACATTTTTATAAGTAACATTTGTAAATATCCCATGTTGTAAATAAAAATATGACCCAACACATATGGTGGAAGATGATCAAAAAAACAAGTGTTAAAATATTTATATTGTTTATCACCATCCGCACCAAATTTTGCTAGGCAATCCATGCGAAATGTATTAATATTAGAATCAAATAACAGACGGTGGTAGATGTTACGTATCCCCTACTATTCATCAAAACAATACTCACACTCGCAAAATTTTCTAAACAAAAGATATTCGCACATCGCTACCAGGGCATCAGAAATTTGTAGGAGTAGGTATTACGTAATAATTTGTGTACATAGCCGTAGTAGCAAAGCAACCAAAGTACGTCAATTATTGCCTTTGTTCATGTTCATTTGCTACCCCTTATAATCACGTACAACAGTGGCACTGCAGTGCATGCAACTTGGTGCACTCTGCGACATCAGTGAGAATTTCATCGAACTAAAGTGTTCTAAATACGAGAGAGCATGATCATTGTCATGTGACTATGACGACGTAAAGTTGTACTATTTCACGCGAACTCTAACAGATGTCGCCAGTTAACGTTAAAATACTTCTTCATAGAGACTCTAGATGGCGCTAAGCTGGTTAAGTTAGTATTCGGATTATGTATGTATTTGATTTCTTTTCCCAAAATATTTTTCAATTTTCCAGTGCCTGTATTAATATACTTGTGTTGTGCTACATAATTAACAAGCAAGATTATCAATCAAGTAAGAATAACTGACTGAACCCTGATTTCCCTTGTATAGTTGGCTATTCTATCGCCGATGCAAGATCTAGGTTTTCATAATTTATTATCGAATTGGGGGCGGGCGCATGAATGGGGCGCAAGGACAGCGGCGGCGGCGGCGCGACTTGCGATATTTTTGTCAGCCGAGTCGCATCTCCGCACCACCGTCGCGGCGCACGATGCGATGGCATGGCGTGCAGTCGCCCTGTCGCCGAGCAATGCGTCTGCACGACGCGGCAACGTCGCTTTGACGCTCGCTCATTCGACCACGCGTTTTCTACTCCATATCGAATCGACCGCGACGACGCGACGCCAGTTGCCGCGACGAACCAGCGACGCGAGGTCGCGCGTCAGATATGGGAAGGCGAGGGCTTATTGAAGATGAAATCGTTCCACAGTTTATTGAAGAAGTAAAGAAACGCGAATGCATCTGGAATGTAGAACACGAGGACTACAACGACAGATACGCAGCGATGATGGCTTGGCGGGAAATCTCGAAGGCTATAGAGCTACCAGGTTGGTAATTACGAGTGTCATATTCGCAAACGCATTCTCATTATTCTCTGGTACTGAAGGAGGCCCGTAGATGGTGCTAGCATAGGTGCTAAGCAGCGATTACATTACCCGGCCGATCGGGCCCGATTTGATATACATTGCTGCTTAGCTTCAGTAGTTTTTCAAGTAAGACTCGTGCACAAGCAATGTAATGTCAAAACGGGCCCGATCGGCAGGGAAGTGTAATCGCTGCTCTAGATGTTTCATTGATGTGATTGTATGATTGTATGTAGTTATTGATCAGAATATAGATTTCCGCAAAAATCTGTGATGGAGTTGTATGAAGGTGCACGCACTCGCGGAAAAGGCGTGCGTGCTAGGCCTTAATCTCTTGATGGGTTCATAAAAACAAGACGTAGGTAGGTATGACGATTCAGGTGCGTGAACTTAATAAAACTTTTCCATTTTTTGTTTCAGAAGAGCTTCTTAAAACGAAATGGAAGAATCTGAGAGATCTTTTCAAACGTGAAATGAAAAAATTTAAAAACCTTCACTCGCTGGAAAACTACAGGGGAAGGTGGAGGTTTTTCGGTATGATGTGGTTCGTGCGCAAACACAGGCCTACTGAGAACTTCTGGGAGAATGGAGATGGAGAAGAATCAAATGACGAAGCAGGTGATTGTACAGTTAATGAAGAAGAAAATCCTTTACGAAAAATTGAAAATGTTAAATTTGAACCACATGATAATGATAACAACCACCGTGTTGAGGAATTATTTGTAGAAGACGGCCCTGTAACCACACAGACTAGCAGGAAAAGAAAACGAGAAGATGATGAAGAATTTGACTTGATGTTCCTGAAATCCTTGTTGCCGTATTTTAAACACCTGGATCCGATGAGGAAGCTCACAGTTAGAAGTAAGATTCAAGATGTTTTGATGAATGAAATAGCAGCGTCTCGCTCGACACAGTCAAAATAACAGTTGAGTTCAGATATGATTGAATTAAATGTTACCAATGTCCCAATGTTAAGGGTTGTTTTTAACAATAAAAGATTTTCTGCTTATTATATTATACTTATTTTTATTTAATTCATAAATAGGTAGGTAGCTTAGTTACCTACTAAACTAAACAAACAATGAGAAAGCAATAACATTTCCTTACATGTAAGTAAGAATAAATTGATTTATTCTTGTGAGTTAACTAGTGAGTAAAACAGAACACATTTTAAAGAAACATAAGAAGAAATTAGTTTAGAAAATAACGACAATGCAGGTAAAATAACAAGGAGGTACCTACTACCTACAAAATAAAGGTTTTTTTTTAATTGTTGCAAATATCAAACACTTGTACAGAATAAAATATGCTGTGCTGTGCCATAAATATAAAACGCTTGATTCCATTAGTGTGTCTCCGGGTTAGAATAGCATCACCCCATAACTTCCTGCGGGTGTCGTATAAGGCGACTGGGATAAATCCAGGAAATGGGCAGCACAGTGTTCCCTGTGAATGGAAAACTTCTACTGCGCTAACCAACCAACCCGCCTGCCAAGCGTGGTGAATGGTGAATATGGCATATAGGTTAGGTACCCCCAATTTTGGGGAGGCCCATGTCCAGCAGTGCCAATCCCGTTTAACTTCTGTCTGTTTTTCGAAAAACTTTTATCCCGGCGGCGTGATGGTGATGGTGACGTTTGGCGGCGCCGCACCGGGTGGCGACGTTGCCGTCCCAAATAACCCAAACAAAACACGCGCGGAGCGGCAACGTCGCGTGTTGGCGCGAATCGATCCCCTCCTCCCACCCGCACCCCGCGCCATTGCAATAGCAAGCAATCACAAGCAAACTAAAAGCTCAATTACCGGATATTTCCGATTATTTTTATTGTGATTGCTTATTTATATTATAGGAGGAACCTATAAGTGTTGTGTCTATTGCAGAGTATTTCATTCAAACCAGTACCAGGCTAAAAGAACCATTTGTGTAATTAATCATAACCAACCACAAAAAGCCTTCAATGTAAAATAAAATTAAATGACTCAAAAACAGATTTTAAACAAAATAGGTACTTAATGCTTTTTAGCTTACCAAGCTGATAATAATTAAAAATATAAATATATCCTTAGGTACTAATTGGGCTCAATTCTAAATGGCACTTTCTAAAGACAAATTTAGTTCTATTATTTTTCGTCGTTTTAATCGCTTTATCTGCCAATTTCGAAACTACATAATTTAATTTATGTTTTCCTTAATTTAAATAAAGATTAAACTGAAAGAAATTGCAAAAAGAATCAAAATCGGCGTATAAAATTAAGTAGAAAAACAAAACTACTCTTTCACAAACTTCCGAAAACTATTTGAATAGAAAACGTCTTGGCTGGCCTGGCGGCGCCACTACGTGCTCGATCTTTGGTCAGGTTTTTTACTGGTCGTGCGCGCATTATTTTTTCTTTTCTAGTAACTACGTACTCATTGCGACAATAATGAAACAACAGTAAGAACACAATATTTTGTTCCATTCACTACAACAATGGACCTCCAAAAAGTCGGTCCCAAAATTTACAATAGGGGAAACCCGTGGTTACAATTGCTGTACTCTACGAAGGATACTCCACAGTTCTATTCCATTGAATCTTTTGTGGGATTCTGATTTGGTACCGTCAGCAACAGTGGGCCATATGTCACTCTTTGTGTGTTAGTGACTGGCTTCCGATTGCGGCCATCTCAAGATTGTTTTGGTTGTACCCATGGACTGAATCACCCATTGTTCGGGAAATTTGAAATTAATTAGGTTTATTTCCCAATGTAGAAAATAAATCTTGAAAGGCTGACAATGAAACACACTTTCCTTAAAAACAATGAGCTAAAAGAATATTAAAGTGACTAAAATTCAAATTATTAAATCCTATTGCTAAATTTATTTATTGATGTTGTTTTTTACAGTTTTGGTGCCGTGATTAAGGACAAAGAAATAAATGTTATGTGGCATATATCTGATTAAAACTGTAAACATTTGCATTCTGCTACATGCATGTAAAGATTATATTCACCCATACACTATTATTGAGCTATTCATAATATTCTTGTACTGTGTCTTCATTTCAACCTGTTGAATCTACTATTCTTCGCGTAAATAACAGGTCATTGAAACAATTCCAATGTCTATAATATAAAATTACACAAGACCTTTCTATTGCCGATGACACCGCTCTGTAATATTCAGGTGATTCATGTCCATTTCTCTACCAATAACTTGGAATTTATAATGCTATGGTCCGTTGGTCACTGTGTTCATGCGACTTTATTGTTTAAGAGGAGTATTTAAATTGACTTCTTCATACAAAAGGCGATAACGGTTCCCACCCAGTGAACATAGTCTGATTCCTATAACTTTTGCAAATTATTTAGATAATACTCAAACACTAGGTTTCTCCTTGGTTTGTACGTTTTAAAAAGATATGACCTCCATATTATTTGTATGGGAATAAAAAAAAGGTCATATCTTTTTATAACTGTAATATATCTAAAAAAATAAAAACGTACAAACCTAGTTTTTAAGTATATCTACATCATTTCCAAAAATTATAGGGATCGGATTATGTTTACTGGTTGGAAACCGTTATCGCCTTTTATATGGAAAGGTCAATTTAAATACTATTAGTGGTAGGTAGTCTTGTGAGCCTTGAGTCTTGACCATTATCAGGTTCTCAATCAAGAGGGTTTGTTGAATTCAATTCCTCTAAACTAAAAATACTTTGTGTCGTAGATACTATAGGGTTAAAAAAACCATTACAGTTAAGTGATAATTATACCTACGTTTAAAATGTTTCTGAAAAAGTGTTTTTTTATGATTGCATTATCTTAATTTTCAATAACTTTGTTTTTCCTGGTGCCTGCCAACTTGTTTATAAAATTATAAATAATTACATTGTGCACTAATAGTAACAAATCCAAAACCTTCCTCAACCTCCAAAAAAATGAATGATTAACGAAATGAGAGCCATCTGTATCAATGGGAGCCTAACGAATCTATTTATCTCACTCACACCAACGGCGCTGCATCATCGCAACTCGTAGTCGCAACTTGATATAGCAATAAATAAAATATATTCAGCCATCTCGCTCTTTCCTTGAGGAAAGAGGAAGTTTCCTCTCCCTCAGTTCCGAGTGTATCCAAGCTGGTTCGGTTCGGTTATCGTTGTTTAAATACTTAGTTTGGAAGTTCCCTTTTGACCTTGTGTTGAGATTCCAGTCAGGTCGCAGTCGCACGAGGAAGGACTACCTGCTTATCTAGGAATCGAAGTACCATATAGGTACTGGAGGGCTAACACTTTTATATATTTTTTTGTAAACTACCTACATTAAATCTAAAAAAGTAGCCAAGGCTTTGAACAGGAATATACTCCGATGCTAAATGATTAGGTAGGTATATTATCAAGTTCAATTGTTATTTGAACAGGATTTTTTAAGCTCCCTATTTTGTATTCTGATTATATACCCAAATAAATGTACAAAAAAGAAAACTCATCTCAATTTAGCTTTAGAAAGTAGCAGCCAGAATTGATCCACTATTTACGAGCATCCCGTAAGGTAAGTATTACATTTATTCCTACTGGTTGGCTTAAATACTGGTTCAGTACTCAGTACGAACACCTAATTTCACTCTCACTTCCTCGTCAGCTAACATGTGTTTTCCTATTTTATTAATTTTTTATTATACTAAATTCGTCTATAGAATCAGACCACTCAAGTTCTAGTAAAACTCAAACATGGCGCGGCAATCCTGTAAACTGCATCAATGGCCTTTTTAATAAACAGCGCGTCTGGCTGGTTACAGACAAGTGTATAATGCTACCGATTCGTGGAGAGCATGTCATAACTAAATCTTAACCAAAATATTTTTTTGTCGTCACATTCTGTGCTCTCAGGATAGACGATGACAGGTGACGATTTTAGTAAAGATTTTGTGCGCTTACGAATCTACTCCAATCCAATATAAGCCTATTCTGGAGTGGCATGGCAGAGCAAATGCGACAATTGCGACACTTGGTAGGAGTTTTGGGATTGCGCCTTCTATCTCGCTCGTATTTCAGCGAATATGCTAGACCAGGCGTTATCGTAGGTTTTAATCATCGTTAGTGATGTTACTAAACTGCTATAAATATAATATCTATTGGAGGTTTAGTCCTTGTACTGTTCTCATAAATTAACTCAGTGAGCTAAGCAACAACCCGCACGCAGTCCTCATCTACATCTTATGCATAGGCATAGCTGCAGGAAGAGAAGACCCCTGTTATGATAAACTTATTAGATTTTAAAATGCTTGCCTAAAAACTGGTTTAACTCGTTTACTTGGCAACATGTCATATGTATTTTACGTTACGATACAGGTTGTTTGTATAGTACCTACCTACATAATAGTAGCCCGGATGGTGTAGTGGATAGGGCCGCGGCTTTCTGTGCAGGAGGTCGTGGTTCGAATCCCACCACGTAACGTACCAATGTGTTTTTCGGTTTTCGAATTTCATAGGCGCTTTTACGGTGAAGGAAAACATCGTGAAGAAACCTGTAGGTAGGTACACAACACTACACACCTATACGAAGAAATTTAAAGGTTGTGAGTAACCTAATCTAGGATTGGGTCTGGTTTCCCTTCTGAGTTGAGGAGATCAGATGGCAGTCGCTCTGTGTTTGTGTAAAAACCAGAGCCCTCGTTCAATCCCCTGGATAAGTTTTAGTGTACAGTTTATAGTTTAGAAAGGCTTTCTTAGTGCTGCTTTATTGAATAAATGAACTATAGATAAGTAAAATACAGCTTTCGTAGATGTAAAAAGATTGATTTAACAAGATTAGAAAAGATGTAGGTAAATAGTCAATAGACTTTTCCGTGTAAAGAAACGTTTTTTTAGCCAGTTTCAGCGCCCTCTGCAGGAACTCACAAGTATCGTCCGAAAAATAAGTACCTACCTACATTTATATGTAAAAAGTTAGTAAAAAAATACTCGAAAATATACAGGGTGATATTTTTTTTTCAAACCAGATCTTAACTAACTATATTTTCCAGCCAGACAGACCCATAAGTTCAACTTTTCATCGAAACCTTCTAAAAAGTTTAGAAAGACCGTTGCTTCGTTCGAAGAATGGCGGAATCCTTACAATGCAGGTTGTATACGAAACTTGTTTGACCAGAATTGAGAAAAAAAAGTGGCGGGCGAGTTCGCCTACAATAGCATTCCGCGCGGCGCCCCGCCCCGTGCCGCCTCCCCCCTCCCGCCCGCCGCGCGCCAGTCCGCGGCCGGCCGCGACCGCGTGCGATCTGCTCCTAAAATGTGCTCGTCGAACCCATGCCATAAACAAAACAAAATCTTTGACCTGAAAATCATACTCATACCGTAAAATGTGATCACATACACTTTATTTTAACGTTTTCATTTTGATTTTATTCCCAGTTTTTGTATTTCGAATTTTTCTTTTTTAATTTCTTTTATTTTTACACTGACAATGCAAGCAAATGCTATAAGAATAATAGTGCTGGTTAATCAATGTTGTGAAAAGTTGTGTTGAGTGTAAATGCGGTTGTCCTGAATCCGGTTGTTATCGATTACTTCCCGTCACTAGTGCGAACAGCTGTTTTTGGGGATGCGGAAGTGATCGGTGAACCAACGTTTCGTGTGTTAAACTTCTCAAAATAGAGGCAATAAATTAAGTAAAATACAACGTTCATCAGTGGTGATGAAGCTGTCTAGTTGAAACCCATTACTTTTTTAAATAAATCATAGTGACGTAAAATATCTTTCTAGGATTGCTAGTCAAGTGAGGTGAAGTGATTCCAAAATAGGAGAAAACTTGTGATAAGTAGGTATCTTTCCCACTCTATAAATTTGAAAAAGGAATACATACCTACAAGTGTAACATTACCGGCTCAGTCAGTTACCGGCCAGTGTCACAGTGTTGTTACTCAAAAATTACGTGTAAAAATTGTGTTTTTCGAATTGGATTTTTCACGAGGATTTGGATTAAACATTGATAATAAGGTAAGCAATAGTTTTAAGACCATTATTTGTGTTTTTAATATCAAACCAATCGTTACAAGATGCTCTGTAGCGCGCGCCAAGTATATAGTTCTCTCCCGGCTGTAGGCCTAATGTGCATTGCCGAGTCATTCAATGCGCTTTAAAAAAAACGATGAGAACATTCTGTTTTCAAATTAAAAAGCCCTTTTTTCTTGGTCTGTACTGTAACTTTCTCGCTGATATTGTGTGTTTTAGTGTTAGTGAAAGTGAACGAAAGTAGTTGTAGCAAGGAACTTACAAGCTTGGTTCTAATTTAACACTGGAACTTTGGCATCGTTCAACAATTTAACTATATAAGCACTATATTGAACCTACCTGTCTATTTTCTAATACAGATTATTTGTTTTATTTCTTAGGTATTTAATAAGGTATAAAAATTAAGTTAGATTACCTAGTCACCTACCTACGACGGACATAAATCATTGGTCCTGACTACCTTTTAATTCCATTCAATAGGTACCAACATAGGTAGGTACTTAATTTTGAAATTAGGTTAAGACCTACCTACCTAGGTACCTTAATTGTTGGTTAGTTAGGTTAGGTCAGGTACCTACCTCTAACTTTAACCATGGATGGAGATAGAAAGAGTAATTCCATTTGTTTAAATTAAACCATAGGTACTTTTAATGTGTTGTTTTGTTTGTGTACGGTAAAATTATTTCTTAAAAACGAATGAGGGCAGTATAGTTAATTAGTCAGAGCTAATGCATCCACATTTAACAGTGTATGTAGGTATTTACCTAAATGCAAAACATGTCAAAAACTGTAAATCACATCCTTTAACTAAAATACATACAGAATAATAATATAGCCTGATCGGTGACTTGAAATACCTACCATACCATGGAGGTACTTAGGTAGGTAGTATAGGTACTTATCTACCCTATCATAGAGAAGGGTTTACAGGTAGGCCATAAGCTCTTCTCATAGGTACCTATTCTATCTTCTCTCTTCAGTCTTTTTAGTCAGTGGTCATGCTATAGGTAAGTTTAATGTTTTAAAATTTTTGCATAGAGTTAATAAGTTTTGTTTATTGTTATTATGTTATTATTTAAATTCCTACCCTACTCTCTAAAATATTAAGGTATGCTTCGCTTATTGTGTAAGTTATTTACAAAATCTAAAGATCAATATAAAAAAAATCTCAGTAAGAGTAGGTTAGGTATTTAATCTTCCTGAATTATAGAAAAATCTTTAGATTAATAATTAAGGTAGGTATTAAGACTTAGTTACTTATTTCTTGTTCAGTTTCGTTGACTGAGCAACCCCTATAAGTTTGCGGGACGCTGTCCCTTACACCCGGTATATTCTACGCCTGTCGACTTACCAGAATTAAGTTTATGTAGATAACTAAGTACCTGGTACCTAACTACCTACCTACTGAAAATACAGAACTATCTCTACCACAAATTAGTTTTGAATTTCTTCGCTCGTAGGTGTGTGCAGGTTTCCTCACGATGTTTTCCTTCACTGTTGAAGCGTAGGTAGATTAGATACCAACATATGAAATTCAAAAATCGAAAATCTCACTATGGTAGGTAGGCACGTGGTGGTATTTGAACCAAGACCTCCTGCACAGGAGGCAGCGACGACTAACTACACCATCACGCTTTTCCCTATTCCTAACGCTTCGTCTCCAAATAGTTCGATACAGAAAACGGATGGCATTTAAGAAAATTTTGACATGCACTTGGATCCAATTATCATAGTTCACTCAGTGACAATTTGTTTTTATTAGACATGCAAAATAGGTACATACTAAAATTCGTACTCATTTCATCACTCTGTGCATCATGTCCATTTTAGAAAACTTTCACATGCACTGGGATTCAGTAGCATAATTGACTTAGTTATAAATTAAACGATCACATGGAATTTGTTTTTATTAGACATTTAGACCTGCAAAAGACTAAAAATATGTACTAACTTTAACTTACCGACCGAAACGTAGAGAAAATCAAAATAAATAAAACACTTAAATCCTTAAAAATAGTTTTATTAGAATGAGTGACAGTTGTGCAAATCTCAGAAAACGTGCATATTAGGTACTTCAATTCAAAAATATCGCTCATGTAGGTACCTACCAAAGCTTTATGGCTCGTATTTATAAAGCGATCTCAAGATTGAGAGCAATATTGAGTGCGCATTTGCAAGGTAATTTTGTATTAGAATGAGATTTCTGATACGAACTCAAACTCGCTGTCACTCTTGAGAGCTGATTATAAATACGGGCCAGTGTCGTATACTCCGTGCATTCCGATCGTTCCGTCTCTGAATAGGTATTTCGATACAGAAATTGGACCATTCGAATGCTTCGTGTGTCTTTTACGACTTGGATGCAACTCTGTGTAAAGGGTTACATTATAATAAAACAACAGAACGCCGAAGCCGACGACGCGACGTCGTAAAAACTAATGCGGTCGATAAATGGAACCAAATTAATTTTATTTCTGTCACTTTCATATGACAGCAAAAGAAAAGAGTATGTAGTTATCTACATGTACCTGTGGTTCCTAAATTGATTTGACAGCTCTTCATAGATTCAAGCGCATAACCACAGATAACTAATAAGTTACTAAGCATAACTAAGTAACTATTTAAAGGAAAGGTTGTAGGTAGAGCAAGTACCTAAAACTTGTCGTATAAAATGGTTTGTTTAGAGCTTTTTCATATTTGGCAAGTTGATAATCTAGCTGTTGATCTCTTATCACGATCACGTCACGATTAGGTTCACGATTTTGCCAGACAGGAGTTACCTATACAGGGTGTAAAAAATAGTACTACGTTCCTTTAAACCACATGTTCTACTGATAATACCAAACAACTTTCCTAAAGCAAAAAAATTTTAGCTCGAAAAAAAATAAATCCATTTCCATACAAAAATACTCCCCGCGATCTGCAGTTTTGTATGGACAAAGCAAAATTTTATTTCAAGTTAAAAAAATTGTGCTTTGGGAAAGTTGTTTGGTTTCATCTGTAGAACATGTGGTTCAAAGGAACGCAGTACTTTTTTTTACACCCTGTATAGGTAGGTACCTACAATGATTATTTTCTTTGTGTTCTAGTACACCTAGGTAGTATGAGTTCTAATTTGCTGATATAAGAGGGAGGTATAGGTACCTTGAGGTATTTTGTGTCTCATCTATTATGGATAGCTGATGATCACTTTTTATTCTTTAGATTTAGATTTTAGAAAATCTATCTGTAGGTATCGTTTTTCGTTTGTTACGTTACGTAAGTAGATGGAATATAAAAGTAGGTAGTATTATTTGTGTTTCTAATTTGTCACGAATGAAATGCGGTAACATTAAACAATTTCAGGGCACAGACAGGCACCAAGTTACGCGAGTGCGTTCAGGAATTTGAATCGCTAATTACCAACCGTGAAATTTCCAGTTGTTGGTGTTGCTCTACCAATATTGACGAGCAGGCACTGATCATCATTACCGAACGTCCATCCTCCAACCGTCATGCACAATATTCTCATTTATTATTACACCGGGCGCATGCAATCGCTTCGGGCAAGCAGTGGCCTCTAACCACCTACCACGACACTAGAAACTCCACAACATACACAACTCATCGCGTTAAAAAAGGTACAAAATACCAAAAGTCCTGAAGAGAGAAAGGGATGGCGGGATAGGACCGCGATTCGAAAGCGATACCTCCCGATCTAACTCGAACGCAGTACATACCCTTCGGTCCTGCCAAGTGAAATGCACAAAATCCATTCGGGTTTATCTCGTTAAAACTGTTCAGCGTTCCAAATTCGACCTTAGCCCTCGCTGTTACAGTCCACGTTGAAACTCCCCCTTTCGGACGAGAGAATTTTATTCCTTGGGTGACGTGTACAGAGAAAAACTGCGGGGGATATTAAGTTCTTTTCGCAGCAGTTTTAAGTTTAGAATAGATTGGGGCGGATTAATGAGGGTAGTTTGGAGGATGTTAAGAGGAGATGAGCTTTAATATTAGGGGAATAAGGTTGGTGTTGGTTCGAGGGTATTTTTTTATGGTGGCCGGTTGGCAATCAGCTGTTTGGGCACGCACGGTCCCGGGAGAGCAGCCGACGTGAAGCCGGCACAATCGACATGTGAGCGCCAGGAATTTATAAAATTCGACGAATATCTTCGGAGGGAAAGATTTTTGAGAAAAGCGAACTTATTTGTATAACGCGTGAGTGAAAGACGAATTGCGGGCTAAGCTAATTTCTAAAAAGATGAATCGAAAATTCTTGTAACATAAAACATGACCATCTCGATTTTTCGCCATGGGACAAATTGAATGCCAAATAAATCTTTTTATCAGGTGGGTTTTTCGAGTCGACAAAAACTATAATAGTATCAACTTTGTATTCCCCCCTGGGGGAATACAAAGTTGATACTATTATAGTTTTTGTCGACTCGAAAAACCCACCTGATAAAAAGATTTATTTGGCATTCAATTTGTCCCATGGCGAAAAATCGAGATGGTCATGTTTTACTGTTACAAGAATTCTTCGATTCATCTTTTTAGAAATTAGCTTAGCCCGCAATTCGTCTAGACTCACGCGTTATACAAATAAGTTCGCTTTTCTCACAAAAACTAATATCAATTATCTTTAGCAAGTTACCCTAAAATAAATTAAAGAAACAACATCTAAACTCCCTAGAGTCGTGCTCTATCGATAAAAGGTGGCGGCGGTACGATTTATTAATAATATACTCCATTCTTTTAACGTTGCGTTATCGATACCAACTTGTTTTGCGTTTGCGGCCAATAAACAGCTTTATCTTTGCAACTTAGCAGAGATTCAAATTTCGGGATCGTAGACAATAACTTTGTTACCTACAAACATATGTTTTGCGGTTGACTTCCTTTAAAGTTTTTAAGAACAAGCAGTTTGTGGGCCGCAAAAAAAGTAGGTATCGATAACGCAACGTTAAAAAAACGGAGTATAAATTATTATACACTTCGAGCCAGTTTTGGATCGTTTTATTTATCAATAGTATAATAATGTGTATTAACTTGCATGTTTATACCTATATTATATCGTGACTTTGATTGGTAGTTAGCGGCAGTTTTTGGAATAAATGTGGATATAGGTATTTTAAAAGGGATCTTGTTAAACTATAGAACAGAGCCAAACTTTTTATCGAAAGCTAACCAAAAACTCTCGGCGGGATAAACATTTCTACCTACCTACCTACCTGTTATTGCCATAATTCACAAATAAATATTACTAGAAATTTTACTATCCAAAAAGGAGGATAGCTACCTAGCAAATAGCAGCCCGTCTTATAAAATAAATAAACTAACAATATTTTGAAAACATTCTGGAAAGTATATTTTAATATTATTATAATTTATTAGTACAACATTAGATGTACCTATTCATGGACTTAAAACCATATTCTGTCCGTTAGATGTCTATTTAAAGTTAAGAGCATGTCAAAGTATGTATGAAGCCAATCTCCGGTTAGGTTGGATCCTTTAGCAGGATCTTAGTAGGACTTTGAAGAATAACCAATTTATGAAGACCCTTTACTTTAAAACTAAATCATAGACGGCAAAGGTCTATCTCAATTGTTGATTCTTATAACAATTTTAACACGATGTCTTCTTGATTTGTCCTGAAAATGTTCTGAACATGAACGTTAGTTTAAATATAAACACAATCGATAGATGACGAAGAACAAAGCCTAGAATAGAACGCTGGCTGATATAATTGCGAAAGTAGGAAAATCTATTTGTTTGTTTGTTACTCTTTCACGTCCAAATGGCTGGATCTACATAGGCTACTTTTTACCGCGGGAAAATAATTTATTCCCATGGGAAAATTATTCAGCAACGGGTGAAACCGCAGGACGGAAAGCTAGACAGTAGACAGTAGTGTCACAAAAATTCAAATCACGACAATCAACAACCACTTAAGGGCCCCTTCTCTGAAATTTACGTTTCTAAATCGAGTTGTTTTCATAGAAATCATCATATTTAAAATCCTAAAAAAATATATAGTACAGATAAACGTTTGATCTAGTAACTTTCATGGATAAAAACACAATATTTAACATTTTGACTCGATAAAAAAAAACAGAAGTAACATCGATTTTGAGAGTATTTTAAGTTTTATGAGACTTGGGTGAATGCTATTTTTATGAAAATTTAACAGTCCATTTACTAATCAGGTTTGACAGGAATATTATCGGATAGATTTATAATGTGGCACTTATTTTTTTCTATATAAAATAAAAACGTAAAAGCGGGCGAAAGTGTGGTTATTTTCTGTACTCCTTATACGTAAAGCAAAAGACAGAGACAGGGAGCACTGGAAGAAGGGGGCCTTAACACAAAATAGGGGTGGCAAAACTAGCTATCAGTCGTTCACACACAAGTTTGAAAGTTCAAGTTAGAGTGGTGATAGTTCGGACCGGACCATCCTTAATCCATCGGAAGTGATCCATCAGGGCTTATCTCGCAGGAAACGTGCTCAGGTTAGGTATATGTAGTTTTTTTTTAATTTGTTGCTTGCTTGGTATGGTAGGAAGGAAAAAAGTTGATTAAAAAGGTGATGGAGATGTTTATCGATTAGGTTGAAGATTGTACCGTTTCTTTTTATGTTGCCTGTTAAATTTTGGTTTAATTAAAGACTTAAAGTTATTTCGCTTTCTCTACAAAAAAAAAAAATTTTTTCATGACAATAAATTTTTACATAGGTAATAGGATATTGTACTATACAATATGAAAATGCAACTCAAGAATATTCGTCACTACTCCATTCCATAGTTTTGAAATGCAAATATACCTACATGAATGCCTAGCCTACATGTGTCTATTCTATATGTATCTGTCTGTACTTCGTAGGTCTGTACTACCTATAGAGTTTTATTAGTTAGTCTGCGGCTAAATAAGTTAATGTTCCCCCGACACCGACAGAGGGAGCAGTAAAGTGGTAAAAAGTAAAAATGGCTGCAACCAGTAAAAACGGCCGCTTTCCAACACCAGCGCCACACAGTAACTTTTTTTGGAATTGCCGTAAATTCTTGACATGCAATTATATTTATTTATTTATGAGCCTGTGGTGTCCCACTGCAGGGCAAAGGCATCTCTCCTTTCCTTCAACTTTTCACGATCCATTGATAGTACCCGCCATTCTTTTTGATATGCGTCCAATTCATCGCGCCAAGCACTCTAGAAATAAGGAACGACGTGTTTCTTACTTCTATCTATTCCATAGTAAAGTAAATAAAGAAACAGCCTGCTACAAAAATACTTTGGTACTTGGTATTTATTTGTATAGTTTTCTATTATATTTCTTATTGTTGCGTCCCTGTTATCGCTGGAAGCGGAACGTTATCGGTGCGTTGCAAATTACCGCCACGGCCAGGGCTGTCAACGGTTATCAGGCCTGTCAACCAGATGATATACCTAAATAGAAAATGTGCGTTTAATTTACTCATAAGTTTTACTAAAACTAACTAGGTACTAAAAGCATATTTTGTTGCGGACCTATTTTACTGATGATTAGAAAGTAGACTACGTGTAGGATTTATTTTTATTCAATATACCTATGATGATGAACATATCTCACTCTCTATAATGTTCTCGGCCTTGTGAAGCACTTCTAAGTAATTTATAGACGTTTTAAGAGTTAAATGTTGAGGCCAGTTAACCGAGTGATGATGAATGGGAAAGTCGAGTGTTGTGCCGAGGGGACCGAAGTCCAACAGGATATGTTTCGGACTTGTATATCTGCAGATCGCTGAGAAAACTTCGATACCGCGTTTCAGAACTTGTGTTTCTGGATGTGGCGCCATCTGTCGGCTACAACGTCCATCCAGATATGTTTAAGACGCCCAACTGAACTTTTATCCTCACGATCACGAACCATTTGGCTTTTATCCTCACGATCCTCTCCCAACCAAACTATAGTACATTGTTTAACGAGGTGAGAACATGACTGATTCCCACGAGGGTGTAGTTTGAGGCCCGAAGCGGAGCTGAGGGCCTCAATACACACGAGCTGGGAATCGCATTTTCTTCCGAGTTATACATAGTGCTTTATACTACACCTATGAGGAAAATATAATTAAAAATCCTTGTAAGATAAAGAATGATATCACTTACATGAGAAGATATATTAAGAACATTTGAAGTGTCATCATCCATTCGAACAGAACACAAACAAACAAAACACATTATTAATACAGTTACACATTACATCGAAAACACTAAACACTTAATTTATATTTAAAAAGTCAAATAAATCAAAGAACGAAAAATAATTCGCGCGGACATGTTGATTTTGCCATATTTTTTACTTAAAAATATAAAAGAGGCAAATGAAGCAAACCACATACTGCCAAAAAATGTAAGTGGCCAGTATCATTTTGTGGGCTTCGAGATACAAACTTTTTGATTTTTGGCATCCGCCTGTTTCTTGTTTTGAATTATGAATTAAAAAAAAAAACAAAGGAGGGGAGAAAATACTTTCTCCCCTAGGGGAGAAAGTAAATCCCATATATTTTTCCCGCCCGCATATTCGTTCGTCTGGATTTACGTACTTTCTTCCCTTTTTTCAAGTAAGAACTAATATACTTTCCGAATAGGTGTAGTATAAATTATTATTACACACCTCTGCATTATTATATCAACATAATGTATCAAGGAACTTGCGTTTAAAGCAAGAAAATAATCCCAAGGGATTTAAAGTTGTATGGAAATCCTTAATAGCCCAAGGGTTATTATGTGATTTGAATTTGGAATGTCATGTGAACTACTAAGAAAATAATTTTCAGAAAAAAAAAATATGGCTGTGTGTGTATTAAAACTGTTGCCACACTCGCCTTCTGCGCCTCCCGGCGAGTGTAAAAAGGCTGTATGACTAGTTATCTGTATGTGCTCTTTGCTTTGTATAAAAAAAAGAAACTAAAAAAAAGAAAACGCGGTTTGATTTTGCAAAAGTTTTTCTCTCATTGATTATTACTTCCATTTCGTAAATTGTCGAGTGAAATTAATATTTTGACTCCAGAAGACATTGTGACTAGTATTTTATCGTATTTTGTTATTTATGTTGAATATGTTAAATACGATCAATTCGTTTTTTGGAAAAATACGTAGGTAGTGGATTGTGAACGTGAAGTGTAGTTCAGTGAGTGTGAATTGACTTTCGGATCTGTTGCTTCTGGTATGTTTTCAATATTTATTTATGTATCAATATTACATGATTAGGTATATTTCTGAGCTTTATTATCTTACAGACGCCTGCCACCGTCTAAGTAATCTGTGCAGTAGGTGTGTAAAATATAGTATGCTCCTCGGGAATAAATGTGTCTTCGCCTTGGGCAGACTTGAATCCCTCGCTACATTCAGGATTCTTGTCATAATTCCCTCGCTTCGCTCAGGAATTAAAGATTAAATTCCCTCGCTGCGCTCGGGAATTAATCCTAGAATCCTTCATTCCGCTCAGGATTCAATATGCTGCCCGTGACGTTAGACACTGCTTTATTCCCTCGTTGCCTAATATACTATTCTTCCCTACACTATTGGCAGCCCTTAGCACGGGTCTCTATTCTCTAATATGGCACTGGTGTTTCGTAATCACGTCGCATTATCGTAAATTGCTCGTATAGATTAGAGAGCAAGAAGCTGAGAAAACAATCAATTATTATGGCTCATATACTATTGCTAATAAACTAGTAATTACGTATTTGTGACAACCATTCGTACATAATTATTAAAGCTGAAATGAGCACAATTATAATTTTATTAAAGGCTAAGAGCAGTATCATTATTATTTTTAGTAAAACGCAATTTTAAGGAATTTTCATGCATTCGGTAATTTCAGAAGATAAAGTTCCTTACCGATTGTGTTGAAGACCAGAGCCATCGATAAAAGAGGTAATTGAAGATAATATAAATGTGAAAGCCGCTGCCTTCTAATGCAGGGGTCGTGGTTCAAATCCCACCACGTAAAAATTACATGTATTTTTCGGTTTCCGAAATTCATATGTACGTTAATTCGACGCTATTACGGTGAAGGAACACATTGAGGAAACTGCACACACCTACGAAAACATTCAAAGGTTGTGTGTGAGGTCGACCAATCCTTAGGTACTGGGCCCACATGGTCGATCAAGGCCCTGTTCAGGGCAGGCTTGTGCTCCTTCCTCGGTGGGGACGTCTATTCTATATTATGATGAATGTGTAACTGTACTTTAATTTTTTTCACCAACCCTAACAGACTGTTGCAACATGGTTGCAACTTCCAAAGGATTGAATGAACGATTCCTTCACCAAACTCCGATTCTTTATCAGATCTCACAGCTGACCGTTGCATTCAAAATAGATTGAAGCCATTACTAATGATTGTACCGACGAGACCATCATTCGTCATCATTAACTTGCCGTGCATGATAATGACAGCTACAGAAACTGTTGCTGCTTGTTAGAAAACATTTTGAATGGATACTCGAATAATTAGAATTATATAAAAATATGCAAATGCAACAAACATTCTTACTGAAAATAGAAGCACAAATAGTATGTTTTCTGTTCACTCGGCAGAAATACTACTGAGGGAAAATATTTTTTTCTACGTTAATGGCTGGTTTATATGGTAATAAGTAAGTATAGTGCGTTAGGACTGTTGTTGGGTAAGTTGAACCGTGTTAACCGTTCTTTCAATGGCTTTCAAATTGTCTTTCAAGTATGAACAACTTACAATTTGAACAATGTACCTAAACCTGCCTTGTAGGTATATGGCAATATTCAGATTTTGCAACTAACCTAGTTGTATTGCCAAAGCCCAGCCGCAAAATCAATAAAAGAAGAAAATAAGCCAACATGTCTAGAAATCCGAACGCCATCAAATCCTTAACAACTCTCCAAATGTCTCTATCACTGTATTAGCATTGCAAGTACCTACTCAATTTTATGCAGTAGTCATATCATAATCATAACTGGTGACAGAAGACAGTAGGAGCCATAACATTAAACGGGTTCTGGCTGGCTTTGATGGGGATAATGGCGGCTGGTTGAAAGGCAGGTGTAATGCCAGTAGCTGGTTATAGTGGTTGTAGAACTGCGGAAAACGTTTATACATGTTTTTAATGTAACTTTTTTATGAGGGATCTATTGAAATTGAATTATAAGCAACGTAAACGATCGTTCAAAAATGTCCTGTAGCGCAAATTGGTTGAATAATAGGACTCAAAGTCTTCTAATATAATCTTATAAAAGCTTTGTCTCAGATCACTACTCTTATAACAACATTTTACTAGGCAATAAAGGCTACAAGTACTTTTGGCTCTATTACTTAATGTTTTCTAGAGCTTGAATTGAATCTTTTGATCCTATAAATGAAAACACTTTGTCACTAGTCGCTACTAGGCCTGTACCTTTAGTACCTTTCTTCCAAGTTTTTATTACTGTTATTAGAGGTATATTCTTACTCTGCAACTATTATTTAACGATATTTGTATCTGAGTCCTACAAGGCTCTTTACTAGGTCCTCTACTCTTCCTAGTTCAACCGCGTTGTTCATATTCCATCGTGATGACGTCACCGCCGCATCTGTTTGGTCCCCCGCGACTTGCGCGTACGCAAGCGTATATTCTTACTCTGCAACTATTATTAGCTCTGTCGTCTGTATTGTTTTAACCTATTTGGGGCCTGACAAGTGCAGTTATTTGAGAAAGGGTGTTAGATTTGATGTCGGGCTTTATAATATTTTGATTTGGAGTTACCGATATTATTTTCTTGATAATCAAAGACTTGATGATTGTATTTCTCATATAGAGATACGCTTTTTCTGTAAAAAAAAACGTCAAAGAATGTAGACAATTTCATACTATGTTTTCATAGCTATAGCAGCGGGTATATGATATAGTCTAGATTTCTTATCTTATACCAAAATCAAATGAACATTCTTTATATTAATATCCAATGAAATCCTCAAAATTTAGGACTTTAATAGGTTCTCAAATCACTTGTCTCATTCGTTGAATTGGTTTCCATTTAAAACCGTTCAATTTTACTACTTTCTGTCTGGCTGATAGCCTCACAATCACTGGAACATTGGTCGTGGCGGGCTGGCACTGGTAATCACTTCTGACAACTTGTGAATTCTGGGAACGGACCGATGCGATGCCAATACTATCTCTATTAATTTCGAAATTTTGTGAAGCAAAGTCAGTGTCTTTAAGTTGAGAACCTAACCTAACCTGGGCAGGCTGCAGGCTTACCTAAATATACCTACCTACTATATTTTGTAACCATAAATATTGATCCTTTTGTTCCGTTTGCAAATACAGAATTGTTTCCATAAAAACCCGTTTAATTTTACTACTAGCTGGCTGACTACTTCACAATCACAGGAACATTGGTCGTCGCGGGCTGGTAATCAGTTCGGGCAACTCGCATGTTGCCGAGAAGCAGACAACTTGAGAATTCAGGGAACGGACCGATGCCGATAGTTATCGTGGTACAGCGGACGAAGCTTTTATGCTTTTGTATCTGCTTGTTTCCAAACCATGATGCAGAGTCAATGTCTTTGAGATGAGCCATCAGGCGCATATCCCCCGATTATAACATCCTTGGTCTCTACCATCAAGCTGTGTGTGATATAACAAACTAAGTTTTTACTAGGGTTAAAATTAAGACCAAGTTGAGTTACTATCAATAGACGTGAAGCTTGAATGGTTGATGAAAAGATGAAAAATATAAAACCTGGTATCGCAGCCTTGAACGCAGCATTTTGCAGTGGAGTTGCTAAGACTGTTTACAAATGGACATAATAGACGGAAGGATGACCTTCCTGGTTAGGAAGAACGTGGGATAGGTAGGTAATATGTTTCTATTGTTGACTAAAATATACGCCACTGATAACTGAATTGCTGAAGAAAAAAGAAAAAGTATCAAATCTTTTGAATGCGAAATCTAAAACATGGAAACTGTTTTGAAGGGATTTTACTTTCTGTGGTTGATCTGTATAATAAATAGGTAAGGTACATAACATAGATAGATCCCGGTCACAACTCATGCTCGGATATTTGTCAAGGAAAACTTAAGATTCCTAGTTTATTTCCTTATACCTTCGCCACCGTTCATCAAATCTGTAATCTATTCAAGGGATAGAACTAGAAGTAGCCCCATTCATTGCAAGTCCAGCCCCAAACAGCCAATTTGTGAGCTTAGCCAGTCTGACCACTCAGAACACTAGATCAGGGAAACTGTAGATAAGCAAGTCGTCTAGGTAATGAAGCCAGCTGTAACAAATGTCTTGGGATCTATGTGGTCCTGTGCTAAACAATTTCTTTTGGGGACATGAATTTAAAAAGTGTTTTAGAGTACAGTGGCGTGGCAAAAGGTAGAGATTACTGACCACTGGGACGAATTAGTCAAGAATACATTGTAATTGTTTCTAACGAATCTAGATAATAGTACGTATTTCTACAGGCTTTACGTATGTAAGAGGTATCTCTACACAGCCCAAAGTCAGACTTACGTAAAAGGCGTCTTCGCCGCGTCTGACGGATATTGAGGGCAATTTTAGATTGTAATGTGTACTATGGTTGTCAGCCTATCGCCTAATTACAATACACTAACCCTCGAATCCTTTTTGCTGGGAGGAAGGACAGCCGAAACATTGTATGTTTTCCTATCGCTCCCAGTCCAGCATTGAACAAATTCGATATTTTGGTTTTTTATAAATCAAATGTAGAACACAATTAACCCACAACAGAATGATTTTCCGTTAATTACACACAGTCCGTCACGTATCTGCGGTTTGCTATGATCCATCACCAGACCAGTTCTTGAGGTTCCGAGTACTGGCGAACCAGTTTCGCGGCTGTTCCTAGAAAATAACACGTCTACAGTAGTATAGTATAGTAGTGTGCTACACTCGACTATCGATATATCGATAACTTTTAATTTTTCACGTTTCTATTGTACAAGACATGTTTTATTCTTTTTTTATATAGTCGGTTCAAAGACGTACTCTGTGAAAAAAAATCGGGGAGGCTTATATCTAATGTGTGTGGACGTCTCACGTCTGATGATAATATTGACCGTGTTTTTGGCTTCTGCAGACTAATTGCTAGTCCGCCGGCGTCAAGTTATTGGCTGTTCACATTTATACAAGACCTACCTATAAACTTAAATATGTATACTTAGCAGCTAAACTTGCAGATCTTTTGATGATCCTAGATTTATTTAATTCGTAATATATGAATGAAGAACTTTCGTTACACTTGAACCTATTCGTATCGTCATTATCTTGTCAGTCGATTTTTTGTAGCTCAAAACTTGCTTATTTGCATGGCCACAAAAAATTGTAACTTAAACAGTAAATATTTTAAAATTACACTATAACAAGAATCATAGGCATTATACTGTACATATTAATACTGAAATTATCGATATGTACCGACATAACACTAGTTTACTCCATGGTAAAGCTGCCATTCGAAGGCCATCTGTGGCCGGCGAGGAAATAAAAAGGATACGATACATAATTTGGTCCCATTTCGGTTTCCTCCGACTTTGGCACTGCGCATTCCCAATTGCTATATAACTTGTTTATAACCACAGCTTATAACCTATACTATCACTAGTTTGTGATAATGAGTCAGTAGTAAGGTGATAATGGTTTGAACGAATAGGTTGGGTATTTCTTTACGATATAATTTCTCGTATTTTCCGCGATGTATGGATTAATTTGATCCAAGTGATTGGATCAAGCCATTTGGATAACATTTTAAATTTGTTTTTTTTTTCTTTTGTTATCTTATCATTACCTAACCAATTTATTGTGGATGAAATAACTGATCTATCCTTAGTGTGATGCTTTAGGTTAAAAAAAAACCGTGGCTTATTGAATTTTCCTCTGGGAATCAGGTTTTTTCTGCGGTATTCACATTGTATTTTAGTTTATGGGTATATGGTGCTATACGGGCCCTGGATTGTAACAATACCAAAGTTCAAATTGATCAGCAAAAAGCTGATCTGATGAGCTTTTTGCTGATCAATTTGAACTTTACCAAATACAAATAAGACAAATGTCATACATTAAAATACATTATCTGTGAAGGGTCAAACCCAAGAGCGTGGAACCATCATGGAACAAAGTTATTTACAAAACGAAATTTAGCAATTGCAACAAACAAGATTGATTCACATGCCATGACCCCCCAAGTGACCCCCAATCTAAAACCAGTCCGGCCCTGTTCCTCGGAGCGTGCGATGATTGATTAGCACTTTGTGACCAGTGACCCCCCTTAGGGACTGGTTCTGGTCATTTCATGGTGTCCCAAGTTTTACAAAGCGTTTTGGGCCGCTTTCCACAAACCCACGATTTACATTACGACCAATCGACACTTTGGTATAGGTAAAATTTATGTTGGTATTATAGTAAGTAAGTAGCGTAGGTACTGTTTGAACATGAAAGCTTACTCGACGTAGCGTAATAATAATAACTACAGCTGTTAAACTTTCGACTGCCGTAGAATTCTGGAATTTAACTCGACTGAAGTTGAAATCTTGATTTCCACTGGTGCTTGTAGCTTAGCTTTCCATCTCTGAGTACCAGGTGATCTTACCTTATTTCGTGCTCATTCTCTCAAACCCTAGATCCATCTTTCAGTTGGCCGCTATCGGCTCCCTAAAACGTCGAAATTGAGCTTTCCAATACTATTAACTTTTCACCATATTTTATCTAGTTTCGGCCCTGTTATTCCTAAACCAGGCTAGGACTCTGGTTCGGCCCTGGCTCCATGCTGAGCTTCCATCACTATCAGTTGTTCGCTGTCGGGTCG
This sequence comes from Scrobipalpa atriplicella, assembly GCA_029255725.1. Lineage (NCBI taxonomy): Eukaryota > Metazoa > Arthropoda > Insecta > Lepidoptera > Gelechiidae > Scrobipalpa > Scrobipalpa atriplicella. Next base: position 48,100 of record JARACY010000164.1, read on the forward strand.
TGGCGTGCGCTTTACCCGACGCCACCCATTGTATGGAGATCGGAGCGCCAAAGAATAGGTGCTGCAGACGTGACATCATGTTCGGTACTTTAAATACTTAGTTTTTTTTTCGCCAATTATTCCATTCTGACCAACCACCAATAACCTAATACGATTTTTTCTGTAATCAAATGCACATACATACAATAATCACGACTTATAATTAAATGCATGAGTTCATGGACTTGTTTTTGTTTTCATAAAAATACCTAATGCAAATGAACATGAACAATGAGTATAATTAAAGAGTCGCCGTTTATACTTACTTAAAGTAATGAACGAATTAACCTAATTTGACAAACTGCATTTCCGTGCATGAATGTGATATACGACGACAGTAATCAATCATATTATTTAACAAAATAACTTAAATATCATTTTGCCTCTCAGAGAATAAGCCCTAGTAGGCAGATTACAATATCGCAAGTGCACATTCATTTTACTCCGGCGTTAGGACTTAGGACTTAGATATGCAGCACGATAACAGCGGAACCTCGCTATGACGTCACTGCCTCTCTGAGGCTCCTAGCACGTAGGCAGAATACGCAGAACACATTACCTATAGTTGTTTGGTGTTGTTAGATATGCAGCAGAGATAGCAAGTGAGGTCGTAGAAGCTTCGCGCCAACGCCCATGTGACGTCACTTTTAATACTGGATTTTTCTTTTACTGTTATTTCTAGCCTTATAAAAAACTTAAAGATATTTTTTCTCAAGTTAACCTCAGGTTAATTCATATTCCGCTTCGTTTTAAACTTTAAATAAGTGTGGCCAATTGATAAAAGACTTGCTAGTTTATGTACAAAATAAATTTTTCCTTGCCCATCAAAATTTTAATTTTTTGGCGGTGATGTTCTGCCTACCCCATAACGTTTATTGCCGTATTTCATATACAGTTTGGTAGTACTAATAGTAATGGCGTAAGTTTATTGGAATAAAAGCGTTCTCGAAAATATGAAAGTTTCTTTCAACTTCCCATAGATTTCAGTTTCAAACATGGAAATCCTTGAAAACTACGAACTGCGTCTGCGTCTCTGAAACAAGCCGTACAAAGTCAAACTACCGACAACCTCAAGTTTGCGAAACCTAAGGTTATAATTTTAGTTTGGTGAAACCCAGCCAAGTTTCAAAGTCTGCTGCTTTCTTTGAGAACTTTATTTATTGCCTGTTGGGAACCACTTATTTATTATTTTTTATTGGGGATTTAAATATTATTTAAAAACTATTTTTTTTAATCGACTAGCTGGGATATCTTAGCTCCGAGTTTCACCCGCGGCTAAATGCGTTTTTCGGTGGAAACATGCTGCTTTCCCGCGGTAAAAAAAAAAGAAATCCATGTGTTATCTTTACTACAGTGTGTACCTAAAATAAAACATTTACATAGAACTCACAGTATTTTTTTTTAGCGCGCGGAGTTCGAACCCAAATCTTTCAATATGGCAGGCAGAATCATTACCTACCAACTGAGCCATCAATCCAGTCACATAGTACGGCGCTAAGATTCCCATTACCAAGTAGATCTGGCTTATCATGGGATATGTCTTTGCCTTTGATAAGCAAGCACTGATTTAGATTTCTCGGAATTACCATTTGAGATGAGTGAGTAAACTAATACGGAGAGTGTTGTATCACTAGTGAGGTAGGCGGAGCATCAACGACCCAAATAAAGGTTGTTTCGTCACGTCTGACAAGTTTTGAGGGTTCTATAAGATAGATCGGTTTATTGCTGTAGTGACAGGTTTTCAGCCCATCGCCTAAATTAAATTAAGTTTAAGTACACAGACGAAAATTCTTCTGAAACCATCGTTTTAATTTTAACGTGCTTTCAGAAGTACGATATCCCACAAATTGACAGATATTCAAGCTTCGTTGCTTTTACTGTAGAGTCAAATCATGCTGCCTTTCATTTGCCCAATCCAATCAATCTTTGCTGAATCCTCACTCCACGAGTTGTTTTCTACGGCCATCTTGGATTTTCGGTAGGAGTCATATTTCGAAGTGTTGAATGATAGTGATTTTTAAACTCAAACGATGTGAGGACCTCGAAAAAGATCTCTTATCGACCTATTCGATTATTATTTTGTTCTTATTCGTTTTGTGGTTAAAGCGTAATCGAGTAGAGTCTGTGCGAAAAGAGAACAGGCATAGAATTGGAGGGCGCACATTTGTATTAATTAACCCACGGCTGGTTGCGTGGGGTTTATGCCTAGGTCTTTGACCTAAAACCTCCAAAATTTAATGTACCTATAGAAGGTTACTGGACATAATCCTCACACGACCAACCGACTGTTAATTAAATACAAATGCGCGCCCTCAAATTCCATGCCTGTTCTCTTTTCGACTTACTTACTTTACTCTAACAAACATACAACTTTATACATTTATAATATTAGTGGGAAGTGGGATGTTTTTGCCTAACAGCCAGGCAGGCAAATAACATTATCGCAGTCAGTGGTATTTGACACCAACGCCTTTGCACTTGATAAGCCCTGATTCAGCTTTCTGGGAACTGCCACTTGAGTGTCAAGTAAACAAGGTTATGAGCGTGTTACCAATGTAGGGACTGTATTGACCTAACTAACTGCCTCCGTGGTCTAGTAGAATGAGCCATGGGCTCCAGGTCCGGAGGTCCTAGGTTCGATTCCCACAAAGTTGATAAGTATTTGTTTGATTAGGACAATGCAGGTTGCAAAAAATATTATGTGCTACAAAAGGCACTCAAGCCGTCGGTCCCGGTCGGTATCTTCGATAGTGGTCGTTACACAAACCATGTCAGAGGCCTGTTAGCTGTGCTATTAGGCGGTTTAAAAACTCTGACACCAGGGTTTATCGGGTCGACCGACCCACATGAGAAAATCAGCTTCTGACTTTTGAATTTCAAATAGAATTTATTGTGCACGATTTGCCTGTACCAATGTTGGATTTTCATGAGTTTTGTCTAAAATACAGCCATTCAGTGACTAAAGAATTATGCTCGAGAAGAATAGGAAGGAGCCCAGTCCGCATGGAAGTTAAAAACGATACGTAAATCAACTTTAAAATATTTCAAAATCCCATAAAATAATACTTTCTTATACAAGTATCCAACTTGTCTTTCAAATCCAAACAAATGCCTAGATAAGCGATACTAAAAGGCAGTAATAAAACATGTTATATCACCCTGATTGGCTCGCGAACAGGGCCGGATTCATCTGAGCATTGGAAGACGTTTTAATTATCTGTCGCTCGGGGCAGCAGGGGACGGACTTAGGGACCAACCCTCGTAGGGGAGTCGCTTCCTGCAATCAGACTGAGGGATAAGGAAGACGGAGCATTACGAGCTTGCAAACGGAAGACCGACAAATCTCGGATACTGTAGTTTGTAAGAGATCGTGCACCCACACGCATAGACAAAAATACTGCGATATTTAAAGGCGACCAATGATAGACCGATTGACGGTTGACCGACAGAACAATAGATCTAATCACTTTATTGCTCGTTACTGCTCGAAACAAGTACCTAAATGCCAACTCCTGTGTTAGTATAGTATACAAAATAAATGTTGATATTTTATTCGTGGAAGACCAAACTTAATGTGGAAGACAAAATTTACGTCTTATCTATCGATTGACACAGAATATCTGATAGTGCTATTACTTGCAATTAGCGTTGCCAGGCGTCCGGCTTTAGCCGGACATAGTCAGGCTTTTTGATTGCCTGTCCGGCCAAAATAAGCGTCGTCCGGCCTGTCCGGCTTTTGTTAGGCTTTTTAGATTTCAAAATTCGCGCGCATCGAGACCGAATTCGCGATTCGAATTAAGGAATTTAATTTGAATTAAGGAAAGAATTATTGAGACTGATTAATAATAAAGTACTTTTGGACTAATTTGGCATTCGTTTTATTGTAAATTATCAAAAAAGCTTGGTTTTCATTAATTTTCTACATTAACACCAAAAAATCCCCGAAAATGCAAGGTGTCCGGCTTTTTTACCAAAATGTTAGGCCAAAAAAAAGATTGGTTTTTTACACGAATATTTAAAATTGTTGAAAATGCAGGATGTCCGGCTTTTTGACCCAAATGTTAGGCCAAGCTCACAGCTCTGTCCGGCTTTTCGGTATGAGGACCTGGCAACGCTACTTGCAATAACAGAGCTTTTGTGGCCTCACTTTGCTTCTTTGCAGCACTCCATCTACTCAATTCTTTGGTCTGAGTTCCTGTATGTATCGACCTAGGTCGGGTATCGACCGATGTCTCTTACTTTTTGTCTGAATGCGCTTCTTACATGCACGTAGAATGGTCCAGTAGTTAAATCGAAACATATAGGAATATTGAAGATTCTGTTCCGATATCTGAGATGTAGGTACATACGTCTTTTCCCATATTGATTCAATGCGCAAGGACTCATGTTTCAAATTATGTTTTATTTAGAACCTTTGCCAATCGACTCCAACGTGTTTTGCGGCCAATAATAATTTAAAAGAAATTCAAATTTTGAAACAGCAAACACTTGTGAAGTCAATGCATGTGTGAAAAACTTATGATTTCCTGTTTCGGAATTTAAACTTCTGCCAAAAAACCTAAAAAGGCAATTAGCTACTTTCCAACTAGTCAAATCAGCAACTTTTTATGAAATGTCAAAAACGCTTTTTTGTATGAAAATAGTAAATTATGACGTCACATTTTAGTAAATATTGACTAATCAAATCAATAACTTATATACTTTTAATTCGATTGTTAAAATCGAAATGTGCATTTTTTTTTAAATGATGAATGAAATCCACAATATTTTTAGCCATCAGTTTTAAGTATAAATGTTTTGAATATTTTAAGCTACCCAGTCAAGTACCCAATTTACTAGCCGCAAAACACGTTAGTCTTGATTGTCAAATTCCATTGAAAGATGGTAGGTTTACCCACAGAAGAGTAAATAGCGTTAGGAGCAGCAGCGACTTCTCAAATCAGTGAGTGAGTATACCTACCTACATCTACCTATAGCGAAATACTTCGGATGTAAGTTACAAAGTATTCGACGAGGAAAGTGGCTGCTAACAAAGTAGTCTGTAACTAAGTTGAGGAAAAGTTGCAACTAGCCGAGAGTCGAACTTAATACCTTGCAAACCAGTTCCGTGTCCTCTTTAGATAGGTCTACTTCATTGTTTCATTGGTAAGGTCGTATTCGTTTTTTAAAGCGTTTTTAGGTCTTGAGTCCAGTCTAGATCGAGACAGAATCTAAGGCCCGTATTTATAATCAGCTCTCAAGAGTGACAGCTAGATTGAATTCGTAACAGAAATGTCATTTCAGTACAAAACCGGCTGTCAAATCCATACTTAATATAGCTCTCAATCTTGAGATCGCTTTATAAATACGAGACTTAGACATCGGAAAAGCCTTACTCAAGGAGGAAACATAAACTGACTTATTCCCTTATCCCCTATATCTTATTCCCTATATCTTAGTCATGTGCAATTGAAACTGCCTGCATTGTCCTATCCTAATCACTGAGAACAATATAACAAAGAGTGAAATTTGAACGCCCTCGGGTTACAGAGCCCAACGATCCTACTCAAAGGCGGTTACAAAACTTACTTTAAAAAAGAAAAGGAAAAGAACAAGTAAGTCATACAAAGTAGACCGCAAAGTAAGCAAGTAGTATAAACAGGCATTGTTCAACTCACAGTCACGCAGGATGTCAGTATTATTTATAATATTCTAACAAATAACATGCCTCCGGAAACCATGGCATTCTAGTGCGATTGTAGAATTACTATTGCTGGGGCTTGAAATCGGTTACAAGCAAAATGTATATTATTAAGGTAAATACCGATAATTGGCTACTTTCCAACTAGTCAAATCAGCAACTTTTTATGAAATGTCAAAAACGCTTTTTTGTATGAAAATGGTAAATTATGACGTCACATTTTAGTAAATATTGACTAATCAAATCAATAACTTATATACTTTTAATTCGATTGTTAAAATCTAAATGTGCATTTTTTTTTAAATTAGAATGAAATCCGCAATATTTTTAGCCATCAGTTTTAAGTATAAACGTTTTGAATTTTTTAAGCTACCCAGTCAAGTACCCAATTCTGAAGGTGCAGTGACATCTATCTTTTAGCGGTGTAACGAACCCACGTAATAATGGTAGGCTCCGCGAGGTTCGGTTTAAAAAAGTATAAGGTTTGGTTTACCATCTACACCAAGCCTGGAATCATCGGGTGTTTCGTCTCAAACAGCAGATAAAGATGTCAACAATAGCATTTGTGAAAGATAGTGATGCGCTGTGTGTGGTTATCTTTCTTCAATAGCAGCCCAATCCGAAATTCTCATATCTTACTTACTGACTGTAGGTCATCATCATCAGTTCATATACGTCCAAAGAGCACAAGCCTACCCTGGAATATACTGACATTACTGTAGCGCCTATCTCTAATGACTTCTGAGTGCAACTGCACTACATCAGATCTGTTTCGCTGAAAATAACCCGATAGAGGGCGCTCTGCTATCAGGACCGGTAAACAGAGATACCGGTATCTAGGCCCGTCACTAATATATATTTACATGAAAGTTATTCATGTGTGCAATGTTCTATGTATGTGTGTGTTGAGGAAGTTTCCACGGAATTTAGTAATTTCCCTTTTGGAATTAGCAACGTGAAGAAAGTGTTATGAGTATGGTGATTTGTACGGAATTCTCAGCCGCGTTCACGCTATTGTCTTTAAAGAAAAGTGCAAGGTAGAGTAGTTACGTAAACTATTTTTTGTGGGGTAGGCAGAGGGTCAAAACTACGTCTGACAGAGGATGTATAAGCTTGTTAGCACATCATCGCCAAAATATCGCCGTTTCTGCCTCCCATATTTGTATATTTCTCCTCCCTCCTTCTATAAAAAAAAAATTGGTCCATAAACAGTTGCAGTATCCGCCCTGTTTCAAGTAGGTATCTAACTGATTTTTTATTCGTCTCTACTTCTACTGCTATGCTGACGTCAGCCAGTCACTTTTTTGCCAGACAACCAAACCGTGCTTTATCTCAGAATTTCATCGATTTTGTATTCAAAAATAAATTCTATCACGTTATAAAATCAAAATAGACTGCATTCCGTCTGCTTCACTGCTTTTTCAGTGTTTAGTTTTTTTTTTTGTGAGAATATTTAGCGACCTATTATAGAAGATAATACCTATTCTCATTCATATTGTTTTAGTTGGGCGATGAAGATTCGAATTGGTTTGTTACGAAATTTTTAGTATGCTCTTTTCAATAATTCTCACCCACAAAAGAAATTACCATTGATGAAGTCGTAACCACCATTTGCAGTAGAAAATTATGGTACTTTGTTCGAAAAAACATTTGCCCTAAAACCCAACATCCCGAAACAGAGCAGCTGCTGACGTGGGTGGCTTACCCACAATTTTCCCGATTATCGGGCAAAATCCGGTACGATTGCAAACACTTACCGTGAACAACCTGAACACCGGTATTTGGTTCAGCAAACTACCCGACGTGCCCGAAACCACACTCCAGCCCGTCGTCAACAATGCCAAATACCAAATTTGCATCTACAAAGGGTTTCGGGTACCACGACCCTCGAACAGTCTCTAGAATCTTCGATAATCTTTAATCGGCTTAACATAGAGGTGAATTTGGAATAAAATTTGAGTTTGAGAGCAGATTCTGTTGGTAGTTGGAAAGCTTGAGGTCTCCACGCATGCGCGCTGAACCCAGAAGCAGTACAGGTGACCTTCATTACTTTGCTCAGTTTACGCCTGACCTCCGAGAGGAGAGGATGTATTCGTCATCCGTTCTTCCGTTTAATTTAATTAGCTGAGGATTATTAAGACGCAGATTTAAAATTTATTAAGATGAATGTTGGGGCGAAGATTTGTGGCCATGGAGATGATGGATAAATCTTGCGAGGGATTTAATTAGTCGTAGAATTTGATATATTTTTGGAACTGGAAGTAGGCAATATAATTTATTTGGCTTTAGCGACAAAAAAGCCGAACATCCAAATACATGCAAATCCGACAACATTTTGAATAAAGCCTAAGTTTAAAGTTTTGTTAATTTTAATTATACCTACTTGAATATCATCATCATCATATAAATCAGCATCATATTTGCAAAATTAGAGACCAATATTTAAACAGGGTGTAAAAAATAAGCCCAAACTAACCTACTTATGAAACTTAACAATTTTGACACCAGGGTTCATCGGGTCGAATGACTCGAAACCCACACGACAGAAGAAGAACAATTTTACTCTAGGAAAACAAAATGATGTTTTACTCTAGGTAAACGAAGTGGTCAACAAACGACGAACCGATCGAGGCCCCGATGCGTTAAGTTTTCTCTCACGTTCATCACAAAGGCCAAAGTGCTTTTAACACAAAATTTTGGTCTGTAGAAAATTACACACAATGGAAATAGAACGGCCATCGTCCTTAATCCAAGCCAGAGAATAACTAATGAAGCTTTAACCAAGTGGGTCAAGTTAAAAGATAGGAACTTCGTATTCGTAGTAACTAGTAAGGACACCTGCCATTTCCAACTTTACTTTCGGTAGGTATTTGTAGATAGGTATTTACGTATAAAAGTATATAGATAACACCTTATCACGAATCAATGCTTTTAGGTTGTAAGGTTTGTGTGGTGTGGAAGTTTTGGAAAATAAAGTGGACTACTTCTGGGAAGTTTTAATAAAAATAAGTATTTTTCGTGCGTAGGTTTTTGTTTGTGCAAAGCCTGACGAAGTGCCACCCACTCATATTTTCCTGCCGTCAGCAGTATTCGAACATTTATCCGGTCTGAATGGCGTAGGAGGGTAATGCTTCTGAACCACGGAATCTCCTTTATATTTCTAATATTTGTGTGTACAATAAATGGTTAAATAAATAAGTAAATTTAGTTATACACTAGATGATGCTTATATTATTTCACCTCACGCTCACTATTCGTGACTGCGTTCCTCAGTACGCAACATCGCAGGATTGACGATGAGCGTGCAGCGGTGTTGATTTCACACAGAATTTATTGTGCGCGTGTAATATTTATTGCGTAAAAAGGAGTGAGTTATTAGAGATGGATACGCATGTATGAGTAGGAAACATAATTTATCGTGCTTTCCTATAAACTGCTTTGATAATAATGCTTGTCGGTCTAAATGAGTTTTCTTATTATTTCCGCTACCTAACTACAAATATTATAGAGATGTTTAAAATCTTTGGTTCCTAAGATTCAGTGTTTTTCATGTTGAGTTCCATTTGCATTAAACTACCTACCATCAAATCAGTTTCTACTATTGTGTAATGTCTCGTATTGTCCCGTGAATATCCGGTATTGGACCTAATCTATCAGCGGGACAGTGACAAATGAGGGCTGCCGGCGGAAGGGCCTCGGTTCGACTCCCGGACACGGCACGGTATAGATATGGACAGATTTGTAGATTGAGAGTTTCAAAGACTGAACGTTGCGTTCTTCTCATTCTCAGTAATACAGGGTGTAAGGATAGCTTTCCCAGTCACGTAGCTGAACAACTTTCTCAAAGGAATTCTAATTAAAAAAACTGTCTGATCAAGGTAGTTGTACTTGTACACTGTATGAAGAAATCAAAAAATAGGTAAATTTTTTCTTCTAAGAATTTTGCCATGAAAATTGTTCAGTTTCTTTAACTGAGCAACCCCATCAGTTTGCGGGAAGTTGTCCATTACATCCTTTATACGATTAGTTTAGAGGTTAGTACGTTTGTAGTAGAAATAACAAAATGAATGACGAAACTAGTTAGTAGTCCACACTACTGGAAGCCAAGCAGTAATAATAATGACTCGTACTACTAGCAGTCGTAAAATAAAACTGCGTCGCGGGCAGCGCCGGCGCTTCCAAGATAAATAAACTCGAGTAGTGCTGCCAGAATGCCAGCTAGTGTAGAGTAGAGCTAAGACATAAATACATACATAAATCACGCCTTTATCCCCAATGGGGTAGGCAGAGCGTCAACGACCCAAACAGAGGTCGCGTCGTTACGCCACGTCTGACAAGTTTTGAGGGTTGATTAAGATAGATCTGTATATTGCTGTAGTGACAGGCTGTCAGCCCATCGCCTAGATTACAATATATATTGAAACCCTCGCATCCCTTAGCTGGTTTTTACAGCATGCCCGGGAGGATATGCAGCTGGCACATTCTATGTTTTTCTATCGCTCCCAATCCAGCATGGAAGTAAGTAGAGCTAAGACACGATAACTTAATTTTATACAGTGGCAACAAAGCACCCACCTGATGGTACCTAAGCAGCACCGTAGCCTATAACACCTACTACTATCCCACTAGATCCTAGTGGAAAAGCAGAATGCGTTGCACACCGTAAGACCTAAGCTGGATTGTCTCTTGTGCCAGTAATTTCACTGGCTCATTGCCCTTTAAACCGAACGAAACACAGAAGTGCGAACATTTCTGGCTTGGCGGCAGAAATAAGCAAGAGAGTGGTGCTCCCAAAGATGGCACAAAACCCTACCCACTTCAAAGTCTTTCCAAATTCCAACAAACTGAAAGTGATTCAGGTTTTTCGACCTAATTACATGGCGAAGTGGTTCATCTTCGGCAGGATCTCAGTCTTTCGCTATACGGGTAGTTTTGTCGCACCCTGTATAACAAGCCACGAGAGACTTCCGCGGACAAAACACTACATGTTGGTATTATTAGTTGTATTGTCTCGAGGAGTGATGTGTCATTCGGTCGAATTGGTTCATTCTGGCGAGAACGTACCTTGCTAGTCCCTTCTATATAACTTTTATCACTTCTAGACCAGCCTAAAAGCAGGACTCCTGCGCACAGTTCTATAAGATGACATATTATATGCGCGCGACTTTATGTCGTTGTTTTGTCTGGAGGCGGTCGTGTGTGGTGTCATTCGTCCCATTCGGTCGGATTGGTTAATTCTGGCTCTTGTTTTATGACGTCGTAATATCACCACGGCCGTCTTGGAGCTGATATAGGCTGGGTAAGAGTGTTGTCTGCTTGGGACTGACTGACTGATAAATTCTTAAATAGTTTTATTATACCTCTTATAAATAGGTAGTTTCAACGATATAAAATTACTCTCAATATTGGCAAAGGCGCCTTCTACTAGATAATCCCCTTTCAAATGTACGAAAAGGGATTCCCGTGTGCTCTATGATGAAGCAAGTGTGGACATTGTCTCGTTTGAACTTTTCTATGGTCAGAGTTTAACTTTAGCAGAACACAACACAAGTAGGTTATATACCTATATCCGACGTATCAACCCAAAGCAGTTACAAGTGATACATGGCTGTGGTTTGTTTCATCTCACTCATTTCTGCAGTTTTCCTCGCCACCAGTGTGATCTGCCTACCCCGTAAAGGCTGTACAGGTGTGATTATCGTCTATAGTCAGGGTCCCTTACAACTCGTATCTCCCCAAAGCAGTTACAAGTGATACATGGATCTGGTTTATTTCGTCACACCGCCGCTTAAGCACCGCAATAATTTCTGCAGTTTTCCTCGCCACCACAGTTGTGGTGTAGGGGATAAGCTTTTCGAAGATGGAGCAAACAACATTTTTGTATAAGATGAGCGGAGATTTATCAGCTCTTTGATTTGTCTCTCGCAGGTTTCTCATCTTCCTGTCCCAACTTCTGGTGATCATATGAACAGCAGTGCATGTTGTTATGCGTTATCATATTTACTTCACTACGCAATATACATGTGATCCTTGGACTAGCACACTAGTAAGGTTGCCAATGCAGCGCTGCAAGCTCTGAGACTGAGATAGCGACACGTAGAGCACGTGTCTTAATAGATACGACAGAAGAGCTTATCACTTGGGCCAGTTCCTCCCAGGACAGTCGTTGTGAGTCCCGGGACGAGCATTACTCATCGGTCAAGTGTCCCTCTGCGTACTAGAGCTGGTGGAGACTGAGATAGCGATACATAGAGCACGTGTCTTTCTTTCGTGTTGTATCACAGAAATTTGAGAGGAAATTACTATGTTCAACAAGAACTCTTTCCATCCTATTTACTTTATCAAAAAGAAATTAACTTGAAAGTTCATAACCACGTTCACCTGATGATAAATAGTTTGCAGAGCTTTTGCTCGCATACCATAGAGAAGCTAGATCGCACTTATTCTTTGGGTTCTGTAGTTTTGTACCTATATTTTTACATAATATGTTTTAATTATTTATGTACTAAATAAGCTAAATTAATTCAACAATAACCCTAATTACTTCTTTTATTTTTTCAGGTAATTAGAAATGTTTCATCATTACCTCCCATTTGAAGTGAATAAGTAAGTTCTCAACTTTAATTTAAGTCCCAAACTAACAAATTCATTAGGTTGTAAGCAGGGTTCTAAGGTATAACCAGACAATACCTACCTAGGTATAAACTGTTAGAAAGATGGCGGTATGTTGCTAGACAGACAATGAACAACTTTCTACATAATTTCAAAGCCACATAAAACACTAAAATTTCAACACTGCAAAGACATAAACAATCTTACAGCAAAACAGCAAATCGTACTAAAATAGAAAATATAAAAGTCACGCTGTCTTTTTGTTATTTCTTCACGAACGAAGTGCTACATCGATGTCGATAAAATTTAGCTTAAAGCAGCTTGTCTGTTGAATATAATAAAGGCATTTTTTACTGCGGAAAAATATACAATTTTCGCGGTAAAATCCTCGAAATTGCGGCCGAAACCGCGGGCCAAACAGCGAGTTTCCAATAAATTCCATTCATTTCGCACACAATGGGGGAGTAAAAACTAAATTAACCCTTGTAAAAAACGCGCATAAACGCAGTGAGTGATCGTGTAGTGCATTATAATGTGCAGTTACTCGATAAAGCAGTAATTGCAGGTTCGACCCTCGGCCGAGGCAAAAACGTCTTATTCTGGGAGTTGCAATGTTCCGATCGGAATTGCTTTTAATCGTGAACAGTGGGATTTCTTTGAGTCTAAAGACTGGTAATGGTTTAAGTTTAATTCCAGACACTGTATTTGACAATGAATAAAAAACTTACCAGACTAGAAGTTATAGGATCCTAGATAAGAATATTGGAGATAGTTTTTTTTGTCTTTAGTTTTATATTTGAAATGGATTTGCTCTTGACCAGAGTCTAGTTTAGATGTGACACAGACGACAGAGCAAACAGTGAATGAAGCAAGTTCACCCAGAAGAATTAGCGGAGCTTGTTCCAACAAATAGGTTTAATATTATAATGCTATCGATTCGGTGAGGATACGACAAAATCAACGCTTTCTGTTCTCTAATGATAGAAAATGACAGGTGAATTGCCCCCAGTATGTGCAGTGCAGTACAAACTTTGCTAGTAACATCTATGTTATCCATTTAACTAAGGTAACTAACCTAACCAAAAGTACCATACATACCTAAGTATATTAAAAGTTATAACACATTTAGAGGTGTTCTAGAATAAGGCTCTAAGGAATTACAGTACACCTGTCGTCGCGGGCCCGGTAGGTAATAGCGGAAAAAGTCCTCAGAAAAAACATAAAAGTCCGTCGTTGCGATTACCACGATACCCGTGCAGTTTATAGTGTCGCTACTGTCGCTGTCATCGAACAAAATTATATGGTTTTCTTTGTAGTTCAACATGTTATCAACAGCAAATATTATGTTTGTCGTATGGCAGGATCGGTTAGGATAGGATATGTCCAAGCTTCTTTTATTGTACGATAGATGTCATTATCAGTTTGCAATTGCAATGTGTTATTTATGTGCTTTGTCACCGCTTAATTTAATTAAATAAGAAGACATTTTTATAGAAATACAGAATTTCTATTTCTTACCTTTCGCTCCCTTAGTATTATTATGACAAAGTTTTATCAAGTTATACTATGTTGTGTTTGAATTTTCTTTGACATCACCCTAAGTTCAAAGTATATTTACCTAAATAAAAGTAAAGTTCATAAAGTACATACATACATTTATAATCACGCCTTTATCCCTAATGGGGTAGGCAGAGCGTAAACAACCTTAACATAGGTCGTTCCGCCACGTCTGACAAATTTCGAGGGTTATTCCAGATGGATCTGTAGTATATTGCTATAGTGAAACTAAAGTAAATTGGTGATATATCTATAGTAAATTTTAATTTTGCCTTTGTTTTCGAAGATATTCCTTGTGTTAATCGTTCAACGTTCGTGAATAACATTTAGTTTGATTTTTTTATGTAAAAGACTCAAACGTCAAATATCTCGAATTATACAAAAACTATTCAAACGAGGTCGTGAGAAACTGTCTCTCTTTAATTCACGTAGTCAGCTAATAGTCAGTTATAATATTGTGACAATCCAGTAAATTGCTACTCGTATCTTCCCTTCAAGTCCTGAGGCCCTGGTAATTCCGTGATGGACCCTGTTCACCCTGGGGCTGCAGTTGTGACAGGCAGCTGGCAGGTGCTGATTTCAGGATAGTGAAAACACTCTGTATAGTAGACAAGACACCAAATTATATACATGAGCTCTACGTTTGACAAGGCAAATCATTATCTTGAGCTGATTGTGTCGGCTACAGTCTCGGTAGCATAGCGGTAGTGCAATGGACCGGAAATTCAGAGGCGCAGGTTCGAATCCTGCTCGAGGTTCGTGGCTCGAGGCGAATTAATTATTTTCATTCTTTAATATTTATATAAGCCCTAAAAACTTTACTCATTCCCTTGTATTGGTGAATGAAAAGAATGTCGCGTATTTAGAAACACAGTTGAACTTGAAAATGCATCGTGTGTCGTATAATGCGACCGGACACCGGACGAGGTCACCTCGGCTCTGCATTTCTTATGGAAATGCAGTCCCCCCCCCACTCCTCCCAGTCTTCTTCCCTCGGGCACCCGCCGGGGACATACGTTACGTAATAGATGAGATAGGTATTAGGTATTTTGTGAATGGGTTTGAGGTTTAGTTATCATCTTTTTTTCATTTTATACCTCCTTTTTTTTATTACGCTTGCATTTTGAGTGACGTTCGCCTGTTCTATTCCATAAAGTGTATCTTTGTTCCTTTTTTATGTATCATGTGAAAGAACATATTCTTTCTTATCGAGTGGGTTTTTCGAGTCGATGAACGACCTATGAGTGTGACAGTATGATTGTAATACGCTATTTGACTACTAGTCAAATCAGCAACTTTTTATGAAATGTAAAAAACGATTTTTTGTATTGTATTAAAATACAGGCTTATGACGTCACGCTTGTAAACATTGACTACTCAAATTAATAACTTCTATATTTTTAACTTAATTATTAAATCGAAATATGCATTTGTTTTTAAATGATGAATGAGATCCACAGTATTTTAGCCATAAGTTCTAATCATCATAAATGTTTTGATTTTTTTAGCCACCCAGTCAACATGCCTATTGAGTTTAGATGTCAGAAGACTCAACAATCTCCTACAAGTCTGTTTCCAAGTCTGCTGAAGTTATCTGACTTTAATATTCCAAATATAAATGCATCATGTCACCTACCTCCCCAGGTAGTAAGGATGGCGGGCAAAAAAAGTTGAGTGAAGTCAATTAAAAGATATGATATCGATGTTTATTTGACGAAGTATTCTTTGTCGATAACGGTGCTATGATATTTTTATTTTTCGTACTTACTTGGGCTTTTTATTGGTTGTTATTCGCAGTAATTTCCAATATTACCAATTCAATTTGGATCCATCGGTGGGCAAAAAACTTTTCTGTCAAACTGTTTGTAAAGATGAATTTAATCTGAATTTTGCAGTCTATCTGTTTTTGTTGACTTCATTTACTATTTTCGCGCGATTAGCAAGTTCCCAGTTCCCAACACTATAATAGTATATGTAGAACATCGATAATGTTTAGTCCCAGCACTAAATTTCTCACTTATCATCTTGGTCCCTCGTAGAATTGGCTCCCCGCTGCGACGATAAGTTTTTTTTTACAGCTCCGAGGCTCACAATAAATAAATAATTCTATTGTAATTTTTTCATACGTTTTTTATCCATATTATCCCTAACCTGAGAAAGCGGCGTTCTTAAATGATCTATCGACCTCTAGATTTAAAATCCAGGGCTCATACTACTAGACCACAGAATGCAGAGATAGTAGTATCCGTTAGAAAGCTTATCTGCAATAACAGGCACAGATTAGTAATCGAATCTGTATCTGAATCGATCGATTTAAAATCGATTCACGTAAAAGATTTGAAGCGCTAAGCTTTGAAGTAGAAATAAGCTCTATGCTGGATCGTAGTGATGAAAGATCATAGAATTCGCCAGCTGCGCCTCTCAACTATTAGCGGGCCTTTCAGTTCTTTCTAAAATTTCGTTTGCCCGCATCAGGATGGCTGTACAAAAGGTTGCCTTTTTTGCCCATATGTTGCCCGGAGTATATTGCGTTCATGGTACGTAATGCACTTACTTACCTCTGTTTCTAAATAATTGCATTACCTTTTACAACATTTTCCTTTGCAGCCCAAAAAGCGCTTTAATTCGCCCGGTGCAGCGCCGAACCTAATTAACAATGTAAATTCGATAGACTGAAACTCGACACTTGAAGCTGAATTTTGTATTTCGCATCATCATTTTTGCTCGTGTTTGGTTCAACATTTTTGCTTAGTTATGAGCTCCTGTTAATTTGGTTTCATTTGCTATTTCATCCATTTACATACATTGTCTATGTATCTTAACTTAGATTTGTAATGAATTAGGAACATACATTTAAGTTTTGAACATAACATAATACTTAAATATAGAGAAGAATCCACGACGGCTCCTGTTACTGCTACCACCAAATAATATCCAAGTTAACAACCTTGAATTTCTCTTATTAGAACTTACAATACAGTAACTTGGAACCACTTTCGTAACACTTATAACTTTTGGCGCGGAGAGCACCCCCCTGTGGTACGCCGCTCTCGAAGCTTCGTAACAATTATTGCTGACGAGTTTCCAACTTGCAACTGCACTTCGGCTCTATTTCCACGGCCATACAAACAGATAACTTTGAGAATTAGTTTCGTTCATCAAGGGATCCATCGGTGGTGCAAAGTTAGATTTGTCAAACGCTTTTCTTAATTCCACACTCTCTCTTCACTCCTTTAAAGAGATGGTCGTGACTTTGAGAGATTGTATTACAAGGTTAGAGCGATATTCGTCAATATGAGGACATGTTAAATAACTGAGGTTAGCTGTGATTATGATTGATAATACTAGACAAGTTTTCCAAGACCCTCTATTAAAAAAAACAACCTGACAAGATTATGCACAACTGGTCAGTTCCAGTTAAGCATGAGCGAACATGTCCAGCAAATGGACAAAGCTTGTCACCCAAGCGAGTAAAACGAAACAGGGCGTCCCTAATGACCCTTATAACGCTTGGACTATTAAACTGCTTAGGGCTTACTCGTAAAACAATGTTAATGACTGTTTTATTTTGGTACTTCGTTTGGTGTAGTGTAGATCTATTTGAAGCACTGGCAATAAATAAACCAGAAGCAAAAGAAACCAGTTCTACAGGTAAATAAAGATTGCAACAAGTTTAAAAGAACAAGTCTGTAAGGTAACCTACTGAAAACCAGCGCTACAGTTTTCACTGGAGCATTATGCTGAGTAGGTGACCTTTTTGGTATCTGGTACCATGGATTAACTACTCTAGAGGACTGCTAACCGTCATACTAGAGAGCGTACCTCGATACTCGATAAAAAGGTCAAAATGCGAGCAAAACCTAGATGGTGCTGGCATATTGCTCGAAGAGTCCGTTGTTAATATAGGTCATAAAATTTAAAAAAATTAATAACAACTTGAACCAAATTATCTTTTAAGATTTTTAAAGCAGAAATACACATTGAGAAATGCTGTTCAAAACATCTGAATTAAAACACATATTCAGTTTAAACAATATTTCGCTAATGTCAATAGATGGCGTTGTACGCAGTATATAAGGAAGGTTATCAGTCCTGTTTGTTTTATTCGTCCATGCTGGTACCGAATGAAATATCTATCTATCTAAAACTCAGAACGATCTTATTATTCTTCCAAAGCAAGAAGGGTCGAGTCGAAATACCACAAGGAAAAATGGAATGTCCACAAAATTAATTGTTTATTGTCATTTGATTTATATCTTGGTCGTGGAATTTGCTGAATAAGTTTCTTATCTTCCGATGAATTGAAAGTAATGCTACTCAACTGCAAATGTAAAAACTGGACCAATCAACATTAAGTCGAAATATTTAACATGAAAAAAAAGGAGCATGTGTGCCGAGCACCTTTGTCAATGCGCCTAAAAAAGTTTCACTTCATTATGTGGATATTTTATTTGGATACATCTTTTTCCTACTACCTAGACGACTTTCGTGTTTTTCAATTCTAAATTCTCAATTCTTTATTTGCTTTCATGTTGATTTGTAATTTACTGTGTATAGTATCAAGCGCTAATATCTGTCTGAGACTCAAAGACTCTCCACAGTGGGTACCCCGAGAGACGGGGATGGTATTGCAGGAGCATCCCTGTGACGTCACGGGGGGTGTCTGGCCGGAAGCGCTAAATAAACACGCTACATACAAACCAGCGCCACTCTCGCCCGCGGCAGAGCTGAAAAACTACGCCCCTGGGCAGACAGACAGCAAAAATATTACAAGGATGGTCTGTAAGGCTGTATGAAGTTTATTTCCTTCACACTCGCGCTATTATTATACTCTTTGAGCAGTACGAGTCGGCCATGTCACGGGTGTGCATGCTTTTCAATGGAACCTACGATTATTTTGTAATATTCGACAACTGTTAGCTAAAAACTACGATAATAGTATATTAGGCAACGAGGGAATAAAGCAGTGTCTAACGTCACGGGCAGCATATTGAATCCTGAGCGGAATGAAGGATTCTAGGATTAATTCCCGAGCGCAGCGAGGGAATTAAATCTTTAATTCCTGAGCGAAGCGAGGGAATTATGACAAGAATCCTGAATGTAGCGAGGGATTCAAGTCTGCCCAAGGCGAAGACACATTTATTCCCGAGGAGCATACTATATTTTACACACCTACTGCACAGATTACTTAGACGGTGGCAGGCGTCTGTAAGATAATAAAGCTCAGAAATATACCTAATCATGTAATATTGATACATAAATAAATATTGAAAACATACCAGAAGCAACAGATCCGAAAGTCAATTCACACTCACTGAACTACACTTCACGTTCACAATCCACTACCTACGTATTTTTCCAAAAAACGAATTGATCGTATTTAACATATTCAACATAAATAACAAAATACGATAAAATACTAGTCACAATGTCTTCTGGAGTCAAAATATTAATTTCACTCGACAATTTACGAAATGGAAGTAATAATCAATGAGAGAAAAACTTTTGCAAAATCAAACCGCGTTTTCTTTTTTTTAGTTTTTTTTTTTTTATACAAAGCAAAGAGCACATACAGATAACTAGTCATACAGCCTTTTTACACTCGCCGGGAGGCGCAGAAGGCGAGTGTGGCAACAGTTTTAATACACACACAGCCATATTTTTTTTTTCTGAAAATTATTTTCTTAGTAGTTCACATGACATTCCAAATTCAAATCACATAATAACCCTTGGGCTATTAAGTAGAAGTGGGAATTGTCGTTCACCTAAGGGAGCGAGATCGATTCGAATCTTTGGGACTACTGAACTAAATCAGTCATTTAGTTCAGTAGTCCCATTTAGTTCAGTACTCAAGTATGACCGGAAAGCTTGTAAGCTTGCGGCTCGTTCGTTAGCGTTTTAGTTCATTTAGTTCAGTGGTAAACTTAGTTCTATATTTCGACTACTTAGTTCACAGCTCGGTGCTTTGAGTTAGAGGTAAAGACAGAAACAAATAGAATAAAAACACTCGAAATTGGTGAAACTATCGTGACCATGGACCACAAAACAATATCTAATTTATCAATTATTCCCGCCAAATTGTATTGATTTTGATTTGATTTTGGTATCGTTCTTTGTAAGTACATCGGTTTGTATGAAAATCACGCGGGGTATGGCACACTGGCTCGCCTACGCGCGGAGCGGCGCGTAGTGAAAACAATGGAACCATAGACAATCACGCGCTACGCCGCGTAGCGCGGAGCCCAATGTGAACACCGCCTTTGTAATAAGGTCGAGATCGAGAATGGCGCGGCAACCAAACCAAAGACAATCTTGCTATCTGCTATGCTAAGCGAGAACGCGCCCCGGTAGTGGTCGAGATCGAGATCGAGATTCGAGAACTAAATGAGTTGATGAACTGAAAAAAGAGCTGTTTTTTTTTTGTTGCAAATCAAATCAATCTTTCTTTAAACGACCAGATTCCGAAAAGCTAACGCTCTCACTCACCCCTACTATTACCATATATTGCTGTTTCTTTCGTTGTTGCACTGAGCTGCGAGCTGCGGTGGTCGGCTCTGTGAGCCGAGAGCCGAGAGTCTCGAAGAACTAAATGAGCCGATGAACTAATGAAAGAAGTGGTGAACTAAGGAGCCGATTCGATTTATGAGAGGAGTTAGTTCATTTAATTCAGTCGCTCACGAGTTACCCACGACTACTATTAAGGATTTCCATACAACTTTAAATCCCTTGGGATTATTTTCTTGCTTTAAACGCAAGTTCCTTGATACATTATGTTGATATAATAATGCAGAGGTGTGTAAAATATATTATTGTTCCTCGTAAGCAGTCGTCTTATTATATTGTTCACCTACACCGATAGCCGTGTCGTTGCTATTTCTGCGTTTTATTTATTTCCCATGGGTATTTTTTAACTCTATATACTTCATGTACTCAACCGACAAGAGCAAATGCTCTTAAATTAATGAAGATGATTTCCTTACTCCAGTCAAGGCTATTCCTTCCTCATCCTCGTGGTCTTATAATCTTAAAGTCGTATCCGCACTAGATGTTAACTATAAATAGGTGGTTTAAAAACTCTGACAACCGACAAACCCACTACTTATCTTCAGTTCATAATGATGTGCGGTTATGTTATCATTTATTGATTGTTATTTTCGAAAAGTGTGACTTAGACTAAGATTTTAGGTTTTATGATTAACAGTAAAATAGTGACAATATACTTTGCAATTTTTTTGCAGACGATACACGCAATAGAGAGTAGACTTGAACGAATTATAGCGCGCAAGGGACTTTCGCTGGCGCGTAGTTAACTATACCACTGGCTATACCTCGTCTATACTTATCTATGCTAGACTTTCCCAAAGCATTGGTGTGGATTTCAGGTGGTTCTTGCTTGAGATATAAATAATTTTGTGGAATTTGTCTTTAGCTGGCATCCTAAAAATAGCGGATCTGTGTCGGTCGTAATCTTTCTGATGAGGCTAATTCTAAGGTGATAAACATCGACATTTTTCTAGCCTTTTTCCCGTATTTCACGAATTGAACGAGGTTACTGGTTTTTACACAGAGCGACTGCCATCTGACCTCCGTAACCCAGAAGGGAAACCAGACCCAATCCTAGATTAGGTTACACACAACCTTTGAATTTCTTCGTAGGTGTGTGCAGGTTTCCACACGATGTTTTCCTTCACCGTAAACATACATAATGATATTAAAGACCGAAAAACACATTGGTACGTGGTGGGATTCGAACCACGGCCTCCTGCACAGAAAGCCGCGGCCATATCCACTACACTATCCGGGCTTCGAACTGTCGATCGACTGTCATCGACTCTGTCCCTCATCATTTATCATCTTTAATTTAGACTAGAATGAAGAGCTGATTGATTTAAAGTATTCCTTTCATTCAAATCTTGTAAAAAATATAAAAATAAGAACGATATTGCTAAATTGCTGCCGGTAGGTGCCATAGGCTGCGTCAGTATTTACTGCTATGATTATGTTTTTGTGGTTGTACTCAATTCCAGTAAACTTTAAGAACCACTGGCCTACGGGATAGATAATACTATCGCTTCGAGATAGTGCTTCGATGCAGCTGGCCACAGCTACTGGAACGTATAAATGAAAGTGTATCGTATAATGGTTTCTTTAAAACACCTACGGCAAAGCTACTGTTCAAGTTAATCTTTATTAAACACTGGTTTTTCGGACTGCGGTATTAACCATGCAGATTCACGAATTTTCTCGTGGAAATGGAAAAATTTCCATGGAAGAAAAGTAACAAATCAGCTAAAGGTCGTTCCGCGACGTCTGACAAGTTATTAGGGGTTATTCAAGATAGATCTGTATATTGCTATAGTCAGCCCATCGCCTAAATTACAATACTGAAACCCTCGAATCCCTTAGCTAGTTTTTACAGCATGCCCGGGAGATGCAGCTGGCACATTCTATGTTTTGCTATCACTCCCAGTCCAGTATGAAAGTTTGGAAATACTATAGAATAGCTCCGATCTATTACAGTTTTATGACATTAAATACTGAATGCGTAAGTGCTATATTAGTCTTAAATGAGTAACAAAACAAAGCCACCTTCATAGCTGCGCATGAGTCGCTATACTATAATAATGGTGATAAGTTTATCGTAGTTCCGGGAAAGCGATAACTTGAACAGAAGATAAATTAGGCGTAAAAACAATAGTATGTTTATTATTTTATATGAACAGAGTTGATGCATTCATCATCGTATTGGTTTGTGAAACGGTCAAAGAGCAAAATATTCTTATGGATAAGGTAATTAATTAGGTATACTTACAACTTTTCAGACACTTTGAAAGTATCTTGGGTTCATAAAACTGAACAACTTTCACGATTCATTTATTATTCTGTTTCCCTACACCCTTAGATTAATTATTGGTATCCGCGCGCGCGCTTCAACTAGATTCCGCCGGCTTACTTGAAAATGCGGCAATTTATAACATGCTGACTTCAGCGTGCCCGAGCCGGATTTGTATGGAGATGCGCACGCACACAAACACAAACCACACGTATTTACACTAGTGTCTCACGCACACTAAAATGAAAAAGTTGCCGCACTTACGGAGCTACTGTTCTTGGGTAGGGCGGAATCTAGTCGCAGCGCGCGAGGACCAATCCTTAATACAACTTTACTTTAGGTATATTTCAGATCAAACTAAGAAAAACTACTTAGAACTAATTAGTGATGGGCGCTTTTCCACTAGACGCACGTCAACGGCAACGGCGATGATCACGTGACAATATCTATGGGAATCGATGACATGCCGTGACGGCAGTGTTGCCGCAACCGAGATCCCAAAATACACATATCCGCCGCAAAAAGTGTACATATTGTGACAAAAGTGTACATGAGCATTTTTTTTTCGCAAATCACTCATAACAGCAGTCTTTTTTTTTGTAGTAATTTTTTGGATGTTTTTTTGATTGAAAACGCCATTACTTTTTCCTTTTAATCTGTATGTACAAGGAATGACCCAATAACACTTAGAAAACAGGACATACCCGGGAACCTCGTATGAACGATGACGAAAAGAATGTACGCGATGGATAGACACAGTGCCGTGTCGTGGCCTATCTGTGTGGCCTATGCGCGGGAATGTGATGCGGGCTTAACGTACATCCAGCAATGTATTGTAAACTAATATTTTAGGGCCCGGTAAATTGGGTAGTGAGATCGCTGCTTCTGTGATGAGTGAAAGAGATGCTTTAATATGGAGTTTTGCTAGAGCAAGGGAGATAAAATGAGTTAGCTTTCTCTACGTTTCTCTATACGCAGCAGCGCTCATTTATTTCTTTGATTGAGATATTTTGGCGGTGAGTTCAAAGAAATTACACATGTACTGGCAAGATTACACATTACACATGGGAGCCCAAAAAGGTACGTCAAATGTGTAAAATGTACCCTAACGGCAACGCTGCGTGACGGTGCCATTTCATTTATTTTCATACATTATCTCACCTACGATATCGTCGACGGTACCGTGCCGCCGTCGCCGTTGCCGTTGACGTGCCGTCTAGTGGAAAAGCGCCCATCTTCAGTAGTCCCAACCCTCACTTTGATCTTTGACTACCCTACCTACACAACTTAGCAGGCATCACAATTTATCATGTTAGCAACTGCCATCTCGTTGAGTGTTTCTCTACAAATACAAATACCCCCATGATTCATCTTCTCCACCCCATGTTACGGCGTGGTTATGGAGAACGATGGCTTGGGGTCGTAGAAATATCGACAAGTAATCTTTAAAATGGTTTCTGCAGAGATAGATAAAATTACGCCTTTAAAGAGACCTAGAGGGTTTCTGTTTGTGTTCTGCTGTAGTAACAGGGATTCGAGGGTTTTAATGTATTGCAATTTAGGCGATGGGCTGACAACCTGTCACTACAGCAATATACAGATCTATCTGGAATAACCCTCAAAACTTGTCAGATGTGACGAAACGACCTTTGTTTGGGTCGTTGGCGCTCTACCTACCCCATTAGGGATAAAGGCGTGATTATATGTATGTATTAATTTAGACCTACAATACGATCAATCCCCTTTCCCAAACAAAATGAATCATTGTACCTAAATATGTACCTACCGACCGAATGTTTTTTTTTCGCCCCGTTTAATCTCAATTGCTTAATTTACACTTAGCTGGTAGTTAATTGAGTACAATTAGATAATTGCACCCGCTGACTCGATGGTTAAATATTATTATGTACCGTTATGTCACAGTGTAGAAGTAAGAAGCAGTTCTTCTTCTATCGAGTCGACGAACGAATCAATGAATCAAATGTTTGTTTAAGACTTTCGCGTACAAAGGTACACATTATAAATATTTAATAACGGGTCTTAGCTTAGCACAGTCCATTCAGCTCGCGACCACGACTAATGCAACTAAGTCGAAACGTCGATCAAAAAAAAGGTATTTTATCGATTTATAAATGCCTATCAAAACGAATTAATCTAGTACTTGTCAGAGTTTTTAAACCGCCATATAAGTACTTAGTGTCCTGAAGTCTACCTTTATTCGTAGCCTGACGTAGTTTCTGTACTGTAACTGCCACAGAGTCTGTCTGTAAACTAACGTCTCGAAACAACACAGAAGATTAGTATTTTACAAAATCCACTTGCTACTCGCTTAAAAAAATATTTTTGATCTACAAGAATGTCTTTAAAAGGCTAGTTTCGTTTCGGCACGGGTTTCGGTCACTTGTACGAGTACGAAGACGTTTAACTGCTCCTTTCTTCTACTGTGGTTATATCTTTAATTGTATTTGTTTTTAAAATTGAGATATTTGAGCGTTACTCGCTAACCTGCCATTTTGCTCGTCATGGTGTGTTTGATCTAAATACACATTTTGGTAGTTATCCGCTTTTAGCTTCGTGGGAATCAGGGCTTTTGTTACAAACCTTTCAAAACACACTTTTATTTTTCTGAGATTTATCTATATTTTAGTCGCTTTATAATATAATACATTAATATCAGTTTTTGACTGCAGTAAATATTTGTGTTGTTTGGAAATCTCACCCACATACAAACACAACCTTTACACTACTAGATCATATTCCATTCACTGAGCTATATATCTTATACATTGATACATACATACCTACTATCACGATTCACGCCTCTATCCCTGTACATTGATAGACACAAAATGTTCGACAAGTGATATTTTACAAAAGCATTTCATAAAATAGATCGATAAAATATTTAGTAGCAAACGTAACAGTGACTAACATAAAAAGATAAACAATGGCAACAGCACGTAACATTACTTTACTTTATACAGCCAAGAAACTGACTCATACTGACTCACTGATGCAATGACAATCGGAACTGAAATAAGCGTGAAACGAAACCAATTCGGTATGATAACCAGTTTCTTATTTTTATCTGATAGATCATCTAATTTGAAGAATATTTTCATCATAATAATACAAATAAATTGTTAAGTAATTAATTAATTATGATTTTTTAAAGCATGACAAAAACACTAAATGAAGCAAATTCTATTCATGCTAATTTTAGGCTCGGAATACCTATAGCGTTTTTGCTATGCCTTTAAAAATTCATAATTAATTGATAACTTAACAATTTATTTTTATTATGCTGAAAATATTCTTCAATTAGATGATCTACTTATCAGATAAAAATAAGAAACTGGTACCTTAGATACAGATTATCATACCGAATTGGATTTGCAGTCAAATCAGCAACTGCACAGGATTTTCAGAAAACATGCATAACAAACCATTCTATATTAAATTCGTAAATTCTTTATTCCTTTAAAGGTTCTTTAACTAAAATATAGACCTTAGGATTTCTGCCGCCAAAGTTAGTCTGAAAGAAGCTTTATTTGAATTGACAAAATCGTTCTTGTCCACATGTTATAAACATCTTGTAAAAATGTTACTTATGTGTGTAATGTAATGTGTTTCTAATATCTATCTGAAAAGACACTTAACCTGAAACTCTGTAAATAATTGTTTTGATAATGTGTTTTGGGTAGCAGACGGTAAATAACAGAATTTTGTGATTAGAGCGAGGTGCAGTGCAGACAGCTTAAGGAAACCATAGATATGTCACAGCACTTACTTAATAATGATGACAAATGGGAAATCAAAGACTTATTATCTATGATGTGCCAAAAGCAGAACCTGAACTTGCGACCAAGATGCGACCTTCGGAATTCAGGTTGCTAGATTTGCTCAGGACGAATCCGGCACTGCTGAGTAATAGGGCTCTTCCGGGACATAGAGAGAAATAATTTTAAAGTGTTTTTCATCCCATCTATTCGAAAACTACGACTTTAATCGCATATAAGTGCGCCTAAAGTTGAAGCTTCTAAGCGACATAGGTACTATTACTCTACTCTTTGCTAGAGACTGTCCCAGCCGGGTAAAAATGAGATTTTAATCCTCTTTATGAAAATAAGTGCGATTAAAAGTTCTTTTAATCGCACTTTTTGAATTTGGAACCTCTTTTTCTTTTTTCTTGATTTGGCTTGACTGACGCGGAGTGAAAACAAAATAGTTAGATGTCGAATTCAAATAATGGTACACTGGCTGGTAAGACTGCGCGACGGCTGATAAAAAAAAAATTGAAAATGCACGAACTACGGCACGAGTGGGCAGCAGGGTTTTATAGGGAGCCCGTGTTTTCGACTCTTTTTACGAATTATTAAATATTCAAAATGAGGTCTTCTAGCAGTGAAATTACCTATAACATTCTTATTCTATTATATTTAAATTTACAAGTGTTAGTTAGGCGCCTTTTTTTCTCATAGAGGGGGATGAAAAGTAGAGTGTATCACTCGGGAGCAAAAATATTTTTGGCTCGGGCGATGTACTTTGAATCCCTCGCTACGTTCAGGATTCTACTTTAGAATCCCTCGCTACGCTCGGGATTCTACTCTAGAATCCCTCACTTCGCTCTGGATTCAAAAAAACGCCCTCGCCTTAAAAATATTATTTTACTCCCACGTAATAAAATCTACTATTAAGTACTGATATGCGTTTTTTGTTACCTAAAAGTACTGCCTATATTTTGTCCGTTCGACTCAGCCTAGGTTTCTTTCCCTTTTACAAGGCCAGGGCAAATAGTGGTTCTTTACTACTTTATAACATATCTTAAACTTGTTTTCATCTAAAGGGAACTGTTAATAGCTATAGATACTTGTATGTATGTAAGGGGTAGGGGAGGGTGCTACCCCTCTGAACGAGATATTATTGCAATCGTGCACTTGTGATATTTTTGTATTGCCGTGTGCGACAGAATAACCTTTGATATTTACCGTGGGCTACTAGCGACAAATTTTGCAGCTCGAAAAATACCCTCAGGTATGGAAGGTCCAAGTACCGGAATGTCCACTAGGGGCATTTTAGTCCATTTCCTGAAAAGTCCATTTCCCTGTATCTCAATTTCCCTAAATGTCAATTTCCTTAAATGTCCATTTCTCTGAATGTCCATTTCCCTGAAAGACCATTTCCTCAAACGTCCAATAGACAGGTACTGGATTGCACGAAAAAAAAAAAAGGTTTGATAATATTTACTCTTGCGGAATCGAAAAACATTTAGAAATTAATAGTCTTGATATGACTACTTGAATAAGTATATTTTTGTGTTTTTAATCAATTTACTGTAGTAAATTTTATATCTACCTACAACACAACAGTAGACATACCTACTCTCGCCTTTCTTCCGGATAGGACGACTTTATTGGTTGTAAACCGGCGGTTCCGTACAAATTGATTTTATTTATTTAGGCGCACCCTTCGGTTCGATCACTAAACTTTCCTTAGAAAGCTACATACATATAATGTGGCAGCACATTATCACTTTGTAGATTTTTGCCACTTGAAATACTGACTTTACGGTAAAATAAAACTGAAAATTATTACATTTTACATGACATCAACAAATGAACAGGAAAATGAAGTGAATTCAACTTCCTAAATTCGGTCCCGACGTCTAGACAGGGCCCACGCAGACGTATATAAGGTTTCATTATGTATACTGCGTCTTTTTCATGTTATACTTACAGCGAGTTTTTACATTCACCAAAGAAATTTCAAGATTTTCAAAAGCTTGTTTAGAAACTGAATAATTTTTTTAAAGAACATAGGTCGAAATATGAAAACATGACTTTCCATCCTTAATGCGCTATCAGCTGTTGCATTTTTTTTATGTTAACTTTTTTCCTTGGAAAAAGTTGATCAGTTTCGTGGGCAGATTCATGTCCTTAAGGAGGCATAAAATAAACCCTTTCTATTACAAGTTGTACAAACATAATATTCTAAAAACCGAACCCTAAAAGAGTAAGGGCTGCTCGTATATTGCGCATTAGGTCGATAATTAAACCTGTAAAGGTCCACATGCGGCGAACGACCTTTTTCTGGGGTACAGCCTTTTATTGCCCATTATTATTGGCATTTTTGTTCTTATAGTTCGAGAAATTAGTTCCTGGGAACTTATTGGGTAAAGGAAATGTCCTGAAGTTACGAAATTCTTATCTCAATTTTATAATTTCCATCTACAATTGGTCTCAATTTTGTTCTGACGTGGCGAAAACTTCATTTACTGGGCTGTTCACACTCTGCCGACTCCTTAAAAAAGGATATGGGCTTGATTTTGATGAGAGTTCACAAACGAAATTCTATACAGGAAATCAGGAACTAAAACCCAGTATAAGGGCTGCTCGTATATTGCGCATTAGGTCGATAATTAAACTTTCAAAGGTCCACGTGCGGCGAACGACCTTTTTCCAGGGTACAGCCCTTTATTGCCCATTATTATTGGCATTTTTGTTCATATTATAGCTCGAGAAATTTGATTCTGGGGACTTATTGGATAGAATCTGCCCCAAAGTTACAAAATATATCTTTGGTATGGAAATCTTATGTATAGGTAATATCGAAGACATTTTTTTTATCGTAATTATTTTGCGGAATATTTGTTTTCTGTTAAGGGTTTATCCCGCGCTGTTATACCGCAATGTACTTACATTGTACAATTCAACATTTTTGACAAAATCTTAGTCATGGGCTCTAACTGCCTCTGTGGTCTAGTGGTCTAAGACATGGGCTTCTGATCCGGCGGTCGTAGGTTCAATTTCCATGGGAGTGGTGATAGACAGACAGACGGACGGACGGCAGTAGAGTCCTAGTAATAAGGTCCCGTTTTTACCAATTGGGTACAGAACCCTAAAAAAACATTGAAAGCAAAACACAATTTCATAAAATGTGTCATTTAGCTTATTCACCTTCCGTAAGCAACAAAGGCACTCGCATTCCTATTACTTATTCTGTGGCAATATAGTCGCGTGAGGTCTGGTCGTTTCAATCGTAAACCCAAACGACCAACAAACTGCCTATTCTTTACCCGCGAGACGATGCAATGATTCAAGCCAATTGCGATTTGTGAATGAAATGGTTATCGATTTGTTTTAAAACTATACTCTATTTCCACTGAACTACTATTATACTAGCGTATATGGAACAGCCATTACGAACATAAGACATGTCTCCAGAATTCAATAAGGCGTCCCCACAAATTTCGTCCGTATTTAATTTTAACGCCTTTATATTGAGGTAATTGTTTACGAAAACTTATTTTATTTATGTCAATGTGCAGCGCAGCATGTTTTTCACTTTTAACCTCAATTTTATTAAAAAATCGAGTCTGACCACTAGTATGAAGAGAGGTTCAAGTATCTCTCTTAAATGGGACATGAAGTGCTTGAATGATGTCTTCTCCATCCATCTAGCTCAGAGTCTATTTAGTTAGAAAAACATGGAAACGCTCGTGGTCAAATGGTTAGTGCTTATTCATTCCGATAACGAATGTAAGCAACCATCGCCGTGGCCAGGCCATGGATGGTTGCCCGGTAGTGGTGCTTCGGAAGGCACGTCAAGCCGTTGGTTCCGATTAATAACGTAGAATTAGTCGTTAAGACATGTCAGAGGCTATTGCTAAGCATTGGCGGCTTGAAAACTTTGACATCTGAGTTGGCCACTAACCTGGCAAACGCCTAATCCAGGATTGGGTCTGGTTTCCCTTCAGGGTTGCGGAGGTCAGATCGCAGTTGCACTGTGTAAAAAATAATATCGCAGTTCAACCCCTTACTTAGGTAGAAAATTAGGTAATACGTAAAAAAAAAACGGGAAATAGGGAGATGATGAGGTAAAAGAACTTATTGTCTGTTCTGTATGAATGGACAATAATAGACAAGGTGCGGTAAGGGTCTTTAACACCCCTGCGATTGCGATGCCGGGGCGGATCGCCAGTCAAAAATAAACCTATAAGGCAGGTAGTAAATGATCCAACATCCATCCAGTCCCGATTTTTTCCATCTGTCGAGTTCTGAGAAAGGTCGGTTTACAACAACTCTTAACAACTTTTTGAAATGGGTGAGGCCGTCCGTAGCCGCCATAACTCGCGGTGGAAGCCTAATCGGGGAGATTCCTGCTTACTGTGTTTTTGTATAGATGTTTTTTTTTTTTTTTGCTGGACTGGGAGTGATAGAAAAACATAGAATGTGTCAGCTGCATCTCCTCCCGGGCATGCTGTAAAAATCAGCTAAGGGATTCGAGGGTTTCAGTATTGTAAGTAAGGCGATGGGCTGACAACCTGTCACTAAAGCAATATACAGATCTATCTGGAATAACCCTCAAACTTGTCAGACGTGGCGGAACGACCTTTAATTAGGTCGTTTACGCTCTGCCTACCCCATTAGGGAAAAAGGCGTGAATATATGTATGTATGTATGTTTTTTTTTTTAATTGAGTTTAGAAACATATCCGTGGTCCGTGAATAGTAGATGCTATCTATATGGTATTACGTATTTTAGTATCAGTTATTCAATGTCTTCTTAAAGTTTTGATTGAGACCCTAGACTTTGTTTTTTTTTTGTCATATAAGTTTTGAGACCTTCGCGGTTGTTCACTACCTACAATAATATTGTTATTTTGAACGGGATATAATAGTATCGAGGCATATCGAGGTAACAATAAACATAATCGTTATAATAATATAACAATATATTTGTTTTTGTCTCCTTCGAACCTAGCGCAATAAAATATTTACTTAATCGTCTTCATTTTGTGCCTTTCACAATGCTGCAACATAAAAATATAAGATTTCACACGAATTTGAACCTAGGACCCCGGCCGGCTATACGTGCCGCTGTTCCACCAACACAATGATCATAAAACTCTCACTCAGTAATAGTAAATTATAGTAAACAAAGACTTCACTTACCTAGGGCAATAAACGCGTCCATCTTGCGATGACGTCATAATTGGTGTTTCTGCCGGTAAAAAAACGAGTGATTTCAACTGTAGCAACCTTGTTGGGTACTGCACGCTAGGTGTGACTCAGTTTTTTTTTTTTTTAATGTTTTTCTTTGCTTCTGTGGTGGAATTAGGACTTGGACCTAGGAGTCGCGATTCTATTGTCTAACGTCTTGGTAAAACATGAAAGAAAATTAGCAAAACCATAGAATATATCAGCAGAGGTACCAGAGAGACCGAAAAGCTGTTATGGTATAATCAAAAACCACCAATCAAATTATTTTCTAGTATTAGAACTATGTACGAAGTAGTATTCAGTTACCTACCTAAATGTGTGTGTATGTATCGGATTGTTTGCATATGATATATGAGTGATAAAGCTATGACGGATCATCACACACTCGAAATCAACGGGATATGCAATATTTGCGCAATGCATCAATTTAACAACGCAAAACATAAAACTGGCCTGAAATTAAAATTCGCTCTCTAAAATCTGATTTGCCACATGTTAAACGGGGATTTTGAAAATTATTATCTACGATCTAACTACTAAATAGTCTTCAAAAATTAGAAGACAAATAAAGAATCTAGCTAGAGTATGACCCACTAAATTGAAATGTGGCGCCTCGTCTTAATCGTGTTTTAAATGTGAACAAACCGAGCAACACGAAACGATGACGAAGTCGTTTTTCTCGACGATTTGAAAGTGAGTGGCGATTCCGTGTACTAAGGCGGCAGTTTTTTGAGGAGGCTCGAAAAAACTCCACCCAAGCGATCCGCCTGCGTCTGGCCTGGCCTGGCGCGTTATTATGCATTCTGTGCCGGCGTTGCCAAGAGCGGCCGTGGCCAGGCAACCCGTGGCTCGAGACGACTCGCGTCTCGCCTCGCCTCGCCTACTACACCAAGGAGGGCAACGCCTCCTCACGCCTCTGCTCGCCTGGTACTCCGCGTTCAACGTTACCTGTTGTCGTCTTTAAATCGTACCAGTAAAGTTTACGCGGAATCCGGTAGAAACCGTTCTAACCCGCCGCCTTTCAAGCATTTTAAAATCGCCGTTTCGTCGCGAAACCGCCGGTTAAAATCGTAAATTTAGCAAATTCACACGACATTTCGGGTAACTGGTAGCGTGCGCGATGTGTTGGCGTATGTCTCATAATATTCACATGCGAAACGACAAAGTTGCGGCGTTGTTTTAAACTTGGTTTGAAATAATGCATTCACAAACTTGATGAAAAAAAAGAACGTGCCTTTTAAAGGTTAACTTACATTTTGCAGTTGGTCATTAGTATATGCTATGTATAATGTTGGGTTTTGTGCACGGTTTCGCCATTAGCATGTACGTGTAGGTTGGGTTTCTAGTAAATTGCGTTTAGTTGCGGTTGCGTTTAATAACGCTTAATACGAACAATGGTGATTGATTGATCTTTTGTTACACCGAGTGCTTTTAAATCGGGACACGTTCGTTTATATTTGAAAAATGGACTTTAAACTACTGGTTATCGAATCAAAGGGTATTTATTAGGTAGGTTAGGTACCATAATATCGCACGCTATTTTAGCCAATACAAAGCCGTTTTCTGATATTAGATAGATAGATATTCTTTATTGCACAGACAACAGGAAATGAGAACAAATGAAATCAAGAGTACAATGAAGGCGGCTTTATTGCTATGGTAGCAATTTCTACCAGGCAACCTTTGGGTAAAGGAATTTTAATGTAAACAAACAAAGCGATATTACCTAGACCTAGTCTTCTCTTATTGGTAGAAGGTTATTGTAGTTCTTCTGCTTAGAAAAACAATTCACATCTCGAATTTTACTAATGAAAAGAAGGTTATTTAATTTAATCCTGGTCAAAGTTAATTATCATCATGGATGGCTTAGCTTGTAAAAAATAAGCTTTAATAAGATCCGCTAGCTAGACGTGAAATTAGGAATGTTAGACCGACTTAGCTTGGTCTGAGGATTAGAAGCACTTCGGGGATTTAAAATACAACGAACTGTACTTAGCTTTAAGCGTTTTAAAAATGAATGAAATAAGCTTATTATGTTTCGTGTTATTGTTAATTTATCTAAATTAGATTTAGAACAATAGTAAGATAATCAGCTCAGCTACAAGCAAGGCTACAAAAGCCAAAGCTGATCTTTAGTTTGAATAATCATACTATTAATACATTTATGGTCAATCATACTTATATAAGAATAAAATTGTGAAACAAAAAAAATTCCTACAAATCGCAATCGATTTCGACAATTTATAAAAATGAGAAGATCTAGACTAGGTATCTCTTAGGGATTAATGTATTGGTTTTTAAGACAGGCAAAATCATCTATTCTAAAAAAAAACAAAGTTTTATTCTTGTAGCTAAGATTTCGACATAAATCGTTTAGACATCGTTGTACAACTCTTCTTAAATTACACCCTTCGCAAATTTGCCGCCAAATATGAAATTAAGCATTATTTATGTTGGCAATATTGTTTCAGGTGGTGAGGTGGAGGCTTGCGGGCGATGCTGGGCGGGGCGGCGGGGGGCGGCCGCTCCCGCCCGCCCTCGGACCTCCAACAAGGTATGTACGCCTGGTACCAACGAACCGAACGCTTTACGTAATTCTGCGAAAAAAACACAACAGTATTCGGTTTTTGGTGATCGATTGATTACTGCGGTTTGGTGATCGATATTTTGGAATGTTATTTGCAAACAAGACAATGTTTTCACTTAAATAAATTGATATTTGAATGAGGAACCGTTTCATCCGACATGTTTGAACAAACTTGTGACCAAACCAAATGATATGAGGGTTATGCAAATACATTTACAATGTATCAAAACAGAAGCAGCGCTCATCAGAACATTCTTTTTTGTGAGTTAAACCATCGAAGAACAACTGCATAAATCCTGATCCTGGTGTCAGAGTTTTTAACCTGCTCAATAAAGATTTTTTTTTATTATTATTATTAAGTGGATGAAGGAGAACTGTCAATTCGATCCGATTGAAATGTAGCTAAAGAGTTCGTTACCAAAGTTTAGCTCATCGCTAAATCTAAATATCACCACGAAGACCATTACGTTCGTTGCTAAAAAAAATTTGTTTTTAGGTGTGGGCCGGTTTCCGCTGTACTCGCTGTTTCCGCAAGCTGGTGCCAGACCTACGATAACTAAGGGTAAGTTACTTCACTTCTAATTTCCAGAATCTCAGCGACTTTGGTTTCTGGCTAAATTTAGATCTTTGGAAGTTCTGACTGTAAACTAAACGTACTATTCCAAGTTGGACTGCACGCAGTAGCAGATGCCATTGCTAAGGAAAACCAAAGAAAATTACATGTGATCTTACAGTTTTTCATGTATACAAGTGCTGCGTGCAGACAGTACTATTATATATTCTGTGGTGCAGACAAACTTGGAATAGGACCCTTAATAAATAAAAAATCTATTGTGTAGCAAAAATAATCCCCCATAGAATATAGGCTTATGCTACACTGGATTAAAAAATATCATTCCAGCACTTCCTGCAGTCTAAAGTTTAGTAAGTAAAGTACCTAGTATTTAAAAAACTGATCGTTTCATGAGGATTTCTGACAAACAAAATCGCTATACCGATTGTCGCTCCAAGGCTCAAAATAAGCCGTTTTCGTTCTAATCCACATTCCAATCCAAAAATAAAAAAAGAACAGATTAAAAAACGTAACCTGACCGAGTAGTTGCGTGATCCTGCCTGACCCTCGAGCCTCGAGCGAGGAGGGAGTGGTAGACAGCCTGACTGACGGTTGCAATGGAGAAAAAAATGGACAAGAGCGAGTTGGAATTATTCCGTAGAATCATAGCAATAACATACTCGTACTGTACAAAATATGTGTGACTGATCTTGCAATAATTTGGACAAAAATGTAGTAAGATCTAAAAAGCGAGCCAAATCTTTATATACGATTTCAAGTGACTGAAAAAACTATGTTCTGAATAATTCAAATAGACTTTAACGTTAATTTATACGTAGGACATACATAATGTGTATATTTGTTTATGTTTGTTAAAGTAAGTAAGTGTAACCCCTAAAAATAAAAATAAAACTGGAGCGACTACTTTATTTATAAGTAGTTGGTTCGCATGCAGTTTACATTGTAGCATTGCTATTGAAATGCTTTTGAATTTGGAACATAAAACTCGTGAACTGGATAGAAATAAATATGGCTAGGTTATAAAAAAAGTAAACGCTTGTTGGAAATTTTTATGGTCTAATTACTTCCACAAAAAGATGGTATGGTTGGTCATTTTCAAGAATTACTGATTCTCACAGATAGGACCTAATTTTTTTTACCAGGCTGAAATATATGTTAATTCACACATGCATACTGGCACACGAACTTTTATAAACTAGGTAGGTAAGTGCCAATCACAAATAATTCATTTGCACTTAAAACATTATTTATACTAAACCATCCGAACGGAAATTTCTGTCACTTCTGTCTGTTTGTATTTACGAATGTACCTATATGTATTAAATAAACTCAGTAAATGCGTTTGTCCATCTGCGTTACACGGATGCCAGTCTGACAGACGAGCCGTGATAATTGGGCTCCATGTGACCCCAGGCCGAGCTGGCAATCTCTAAGATAAGCAGAATTAAATATTTACTTGACGACCGGAGGAATTTAAAAAAAGGTTGTGATAGGAGCCGGTTCGGAAAAGTTGTTTGGGTTTTGGGTGCTCGATCTTTATTGCTGACAGTTTTTTTTATACGAATAGTGGCAAACAAGGATGCCATCCGCAGCACGCCATCTATATAATCGAATAGTGAACTATTATAGTGTGGCAGCAAGCAAAGCGCGTTGCTCACCGTAGAACGTGTGCCAATCATTTTACAGGTTGCCACGATCTTCGGACCGCAACACTGAAGTACGAAGTACGAACAAGGCGACTGAAATAGGCGCGGTTTTTTTTTATGGTTGGTTTCTCCCGGCTGAAGTGTTTGGACCATTTTGACCATCTTTAGTCAAAAACACAACTGCGTAGGCTGCGCACGTATGAATAAGATCATTATCACATTTTAAAAGCGCTGATTATCCTACAATGGTACTTTGATGTGGTCGCGTCGTGTGTTTAGGATGTTTACACCATATTGTAGACTTTAAACACAGACAAGCACATCAAGTCGCGGGAGGAACCGCGGAACAGATAGCTAGTAAAGTCATAAAGCGACATATGCCTAGGAATCGTTGGGATACGTTTTACCGCGGGAATATTTCCCTACGGGACACATTATACCGTGGGTAAAACCGCGTGCCATATAGCTAGTTAAGTCATAAAGCGACATGTGCGCGGGAGTCGCGGCGAGTGACACCGCGTAATTACCACCACCGTCCCATGGGCCGACAGAAATAGCCGGGGTTGCCAGCTTCGCATACAGTAGGTATAATAGTAGTTCAGATACAGACATGGAAATTCCATTAAAAGCGTTGAACATTTAGTTCAACCCCCACAGGAGTGAAAGCGATGAGCACACAGAAATGAACACATTTTCAACTATTCAAGTACGTAAATAACCTACTCACTCAGTTTCGAAAATGTTTAATCATGCCCACAAAACTGGCTTTTATAAATAGCGGTTTCACCCTCGGCTTGATGAGTTTTCCCGTGGGAATAAGATAGATATTTTTTTAAGTAGCTTGTAATGTGTCCCACTAAAGGGAAAAGGTCTCTCGTCTTTCACGCCACATGTCTTCTCTCCACATCTCTCTTTCTTCTACTAACGAGGCCGTCCATCCTGGGATACCTTGATTCCTTTACTTACCAAATCGGACTTCAAAACTTCGATTTCTATCGTCTCTCTAATATATTCCATCTGGCAACTCAGCCCGATGCCACCGGAGGTGACTTATGAGAACCGCTGATGATCTTAGCTCCTGAGTGGTATGGTTTCAGAGAAGCAATTTGTATTGTCAACGGAGAAAAACACTGGAGCCACAGAGACCAGTAATAGCCATATTAATTTGAAAGCCCAATCATTTGTTTGCATTCGGGAGACGTGATGAAGATTAGTTCTTAGGAAGGAATTTGTGAAAGGGTTAAATAAGTCTCAGATGATTGTTTTTCCTGGAAAATATTAGGAGTAGGATAATTTTGAGATGCATGTTACGAAAATGGAAAAGAATAAAGCGCATGTATAGGTCATAGTCATTTCCTGATTTAAAAGCAATCTTATTTTCTTGGAATAAGTATAGCTTACAGAAAGGCAATAAGTAGTGGCATCATAAAGAAAAATATTTAGCTGAAGACATGAAATCTTATTAGTTTCTCTTTGTCTATATTCAACAGATGGAAAGCAATCTCTGTAGCATAAGAATGAATCGCCAAGAATCTTTCCATATTCGGGAAAGCTTCAGATTTTTCACCTTACTCTGTATTTATTTGTTAATCAAGTTGTGCATTAATTTTAATTTTTGTTTCACAGTGACGACGGAGAGCCTGTTCTCTAACTTCTCGACCTCGCTATCAACGTTCGGTGCGCCGACGCCGCCGCCGAACTCGCCGTACTCACCACTATTGCTGGTCACCGATAAGTAAGTTCCTGGTTCCTATCGTTCATTTCTGTGTGTGTCACATTGATGTGCGTGACAAAACCAGAGCTACGGCTTTTGAATACTTGAATTAGAACCCAACTTTGACACGCCATATCTAAGAATCCAACCGCGCATCCAGAAATTCCATTTTCACTTCTCAAGCTCGTAAAAGTACTACTTTGTGCAGGATGTAGGCTGCATAAAGTTGAACAAGAGCATAAAAGTAGCTTTTTAAATGTGTCTATACTAAAGGCAGAGACCATTAGGCCATGCAGCCAAACACAATAAATAGTGCACGGATAAAACTTGTTAATTAATAAATTTTCCTTGAATTTGCTAGCATTCTAGCATCAAATAAAAAAATAAATTATTTATTGATAAAAAAAAAAGATTTCAACAAAATAAATTTAAGACTAGGCTGTATACAACGTGTAACAGAAAGGGTATATGCATCGAGAAATGTGTGAATCTACCCATGAAACTGAACAACTTTCCCTAAGGAACATAAGTCGAAAAACGAAAATAAAAAATTGACCTTCCATACAAAATGTGTCAGCTGATAGCGTAATTAGTATGGGAAGTCAAATTTTTTTTTTCGTATTTCGACCTATGTTTCTTAGGGAAAGTTGTTCAGTTTCATGGGTAGATTCATACATTTCACGATGCATATACCCTTTCTGTTACACGTTGTATAGGTCTCCAGCTCAAGCCTAATATTTCATGTCGAAAGATTTAAAAAGTTAAGTGGCGGGAATGATGCTCTTGTTTTTTCATGCGTATTTGTTTGTTTAGGTACTTATATTTTTGTTGTTTCCTCGCAATCGATTTTACTCCTCGACTTATTCACATGCCCTCGCCCTGCGGGCTCGTGCAGATAAGAATCTTGGAGAAAAATGACTTGATTTTTATGCACTTGTTGTGATATCTACTATTTTTCTACTCTACGCTCCGCAGTTCTATCCACTGTTCCATCTTCGAAAACAAAGCTAAAACTTCTTGTGTTGTCTGCCTAATATTATAGCTATGTAAAGAGAATCCATTCCTCGGAATCCATAGATAACTCGCAATCTTTTGTAAACTCCAGGAGGCTTACTGTCATATTGACTTTTGAAATATGGAGCGAAACAAAGGAGCGAAAAATTGAAAACTTTATTTTGGTATTTTTTTATTATTTTCTTATGAATTTATTTATTGTTGACAGGGAGACCAGTAAGATGGAAGAGGCTAAGCTGGGCAAGTGTATCCCCGACTCGCTCTGCTGCCCTGGTGACCAGCGGCCCATGATGGAGGGCATCAATATGATGCAGCCTCTCACGATAAAAACGGAGCAAGCTAAGCGCTCCTGCAATACATGCCTCACTAATTCTCCCAAAAAGGTGGGTAGAAGCCTCTTATTACCAGTTTCATTTATTCTTTATACCGCAACCACAGTCACAGTGAGCTGACCTACAATTTGGTAACAATGCAGTTTTTTCATGAGAACTATTTTAAATGGAGCAAACAGGCACAGATTTTCATAGTCTTGTGTAAAAGGGCGACTTGCATTATGCTATGTATAGTTGCCAACCTATTACTTAAAATGAGCGCTGAAAAATTTGGCTTCTATCTTTTGTTGTTTACATTTCAATTTACTCCGTTTGACGAATTTTCCTTTCCATTTAGGTGATGCACACAGACGGCGGATGTAGCCGCACCAACCCAGTGACCTGGCTGGGAGTAGCCGGCCAGAACGTGCAGGTCCAGGTGAAACGAGAGCCCCAGCACATGCACATGTCAGAGCTGGTCGCCGTCAAGCTGGAGCAGGCGTCTCCCGGGAACAAACCGGAGCCTCAACCGCAGATCCCCGCCTCGCTCAATAATGGTAAGCAACACATCTTCTTGATGTTATAGAAACCTAGTACCCATGTTGCATCATGTCTTGGCTGGTAGTAGAAACCGGTCAGAATGTAGAAAAGGAACTTCAGTCTATGCGAACATTTCACTCAGACATGCAAATAAATAGTTTATTTTGATAAGAAAAAAAAAGTGTTACTTTATTATGATCGCAACAGATCAAAACAAAAACTCTTCCGAAGTAACACTGGTGAAAACTTTTGTAATTTCCAAGAATAGGAATCTAAATAGGTCCTATGTCATTTATTTACTTATTACGAGCACATACACACGGTTAAGTATCAAGATTTTTTGTAACAACGTGTATGTATAGGTATTGGACACTTGGGCACTCAAGTAACTAAACTAAACTTGCGCTTCGAGCAATGCTGAGTCATAAGTACTTGCCCTAGCTAGCCTCAATAACAATAACGGTATTTCACCCACCATCTAGTGGAGCACTATTGTAGGTTTTAGGTTTTATTTTCAAGCAAAATAAGATTTTCATGACTATGGTAGTGTTTAGAACCAGGATAATGATGAGTCCTGTCCTGATCCTGAGATTCCTCATTCATTGGGTCTCAACTCTTGTCCAATATGTATGTAAAAACAGTGTGACGCAAACGCAAGCGCTCAGCTCC
This sequence comes from Scrobipalpa atriplicella, assembly GCA_029255725.1. NCBI lineage: Eukaryota > Metazoa > Arthropoda > Insecta > Lepidoptera > Gelechiidae > Scrobipalpa > Scrobipalpa atriplicella. The sequence goes on from JARACY010000164.1 coordinate 88,877, forward strand.
ATTTATTTATCGTGCGCTGATAGGGTATCAGATTGACAGATTTAATTCATCAAGCAGATAGGTACTACAATGTGAGCTGCCTTGCCTATCTTTTTATACCTACCTACTGCATTGCAATTCATAAAATGCAACAAGATATAAGATAACATGCAGACGCTAGTAGAACATTTTATGTAAGCAACAAGCAAGCTCTGCGTGTCAAATGTCCATGAAATTATGCTGACCGATGTAGTAGAGTAGAACAATCGTAATGAGCCTCCTTGGCATTATGATGTCCTGGTACTTCTGGGTTAATTTAACTTTGCTTGAAGGTGATCCGAGATAATAAAAAAAAATTGTTTTGCTTTGAATATAAACCGATTTTTTTGTTTCCTAGGATCGATTCCTGTGGGCATCGCAGTTGCTCGACAGAGGGTAGGCGATGCGAATCTCCTGGCTGCATTGTCGCAGAAAGACAACCAACAACGAATGCACGAACTTGGTGAGTTTAGCTTTAAAACCTCAATGGCTGAAGAGGAAACGACATTAGATAACCTACTATTAGGTACAGAGGTCTTGTGTAACTTTTAGTGAACGTGAAACACACTAAATATCAAGGATTTCAAAACAAATGTTATGGATTATGTAAGTAAGAAATGCAGCTATGTTCGACCTCGCGTAATCTCAGCAATAATGGTCTGCAGTATTACAGAATCTATTGGAAACTAATATTTACTTTGCAAGTCAGCTAGCGCTTTAAGCCTTCACCGTACAACAGTACTGTGATGTAGCAAGCGGATTTTCTGCTCGAAGGCAATGAACTCGCTTTTGGAAAGTCTGTAGTTTGGCCGCTCACCCACACACGGACAGGCCGAATGACCTCCGCGTTTATCTCTTCAGCCATTGGCAGCTATCGGTGCCTGCGAACGTAGCGGCCTTTACCACCACTTGCGGTTTATGTGAGCCTAGTACATCTATGTATTTACTGTGATGCGCTTGGTAATGAAAAAAAAAGTAAATTGAACTATTGGCGAAGGCTATTGATTGGTTTAGTTTGCCAAAACCATTCTGAACCCTATGCCTTAAGAAATAAAGTCAGAATTAAAATTTTCAAATGAGACGGTTACAGGTTGCTCCAGTTTATGACGAAACGGTTTTTAGTTTATAAAAATAAAACTAGGTACAGAAGTACAGCCACCTAGTTAGTTGTTGTTTTTTTTTTCTCAAGGCGTTTATTATCAGAGTAACAGAAACAGTGTCGATTCGATATCATCGAAATAGGAACTGGTTTAATTGACGGTTAGCTCTGGGCGGAGCAGCAGCGGTGTTGCCCCATATCCGGTTTTATTTCAACCGATTATGTTTTAATCGATTCTGCCTGTCAGATTCTGTAATTTTGTGGAATATTTTCCTGTGTCTTTTTCTACTATGGTAGAATAGTTGTATGCCCACTAATATTTTAAATGCGTTAATCTTTGTTAGGTACTTAATCACGTTTCAACTACTAGACGGATCAGGGTGAAACTTGGCACTTATACGTTCTGGAATAGGGCAAACTCTATTTCTAACCGGGAGAAAATATCGCATTCCCACGGAAAAAAAATAAGCTGCTGGTGAAACTGTCGACGAAAACGCGAGCGAAAAGCTACTTTTCTAAGATGCTTGATAAGTTAGTTATGGTATGATCGCTTTTACAACGGATTTTATTTTCATAGTTTTTTTTTTATTATCATAGTAGCCATATCCAATTATTTAATTAAGGTACATCATGCGATGCGCGTTCCTGTCGCTCCAGTAGATTAATTAGACTGGATGGATATTGTTTAATGAATTGTAACTTGGAAACGCTGTAGGTACGTGTTATCGGCATTATTATTAGCACAAAATTAAAGGTTTTTTTTTAGTCTACGTACAAAGCTAATTAAATGAAAAAAATATGGGTCACTAATAATAAAATTAATAGGTACGCTATGATATTTTTTACCATCCAGATCTCATAATAGACAATATATTATGTAGGATTAAAAAAATATCACCTAATTTAAAAAAGAGACGGCCACAAAATTATCATAAGATATTAAACGACATAATTCATAACATCATAACAATCAATGCTCTTATTCGAAACAGCTTCAAGGCAATAATTTGAATCGATTCAGAATCGAATCCGCTACTGAATTCTCTGAGATCGCGTGATGAGCCACTGTTACACTAAACTAACCACCATTAAATTTCCAATTCTTGACACTCACAAATCGTTGTATTGATCTTGGTATTCCAAAAAATTACCTTGAAAGAGCAGTCAGTAAATTAAGTCTAATTACTACACTTTCTGTAGTTTGTAATTTTTTACGAGTTTGCAATACCATCATGCATGAGTACTTTCAACGGTTACTATAAAATCTAAGGTTGGTAAATAATGGTTAATTATTATATTAATGGTATGCACTGCAGTATTCCTACCGGGTTTTCATAATCATAATATCATAACATAAGTAGGAGTTTAATTTACAAAACAAAATATAGCTTTTGTCACTGTTTTGTCCTCCATTATGCGTCTTATCTGCGAAACTTTTTAGTTAGTCATTTCTTTAACACTTGCTATCATAATTCGTGGATTTAGTTTCATAAGTAGACAACAATTGCAGTTCTTTAGACTGTAACAACGGGCTTTGTAGTCGAGATTTACGACACAAAACCCAACAATTATATGCTAATCAGATGTGGCGCTGGTTTGTACTCGCACGTCGGTTAAATAAAGTTATATTGTTTCATTATGATGCGTTTTAGATGGTAATGGCCGGGTTGAGGCTTTGTTTTGTAAAGTGGTTAAAAATCGAGTTTATTCATCATCTGTGATAAACGCATTTTTTCTTTCTTAGTATGTAAGTACGTCGTGAGATGAGAATTGAAAATTTTGTAACTAATGATGTAATGATGTATCTAAGTAAGTATTTGTTCTTTGATTACATATTGTTTATATTATTTTCCCGGCAGATATACTGTACCTAGGTCTGAAATAAGTTACTAATTTTAGATTACCATTTTGCAATGACATTGATAATAATACGAATCTACATAATTACAAAAGCCGCAAGGGGAGGCCTGTAGAAATGAGGTATTATACGCCATTAGTCTGCCAAAGTGGTAAAAAAAGTGATTAATACATGACCGGTAATTTTTTTTATCCACATATGATGGGCCCTGTACACATCGCGTGCAGAAACGCAGTCAGTGAGACATTCAGATGGTATCATCGATCATTTATCGCAATTAGGCGTAATATCAAAAAACAATAAATATCAGTTTTCCAGGATTGAATTTAGTAATATAGTGACCTAAATAGGAAAAGGCAAATCTGAACAACACGCGTAAAATCAGACCGATGTGATGTAGGTATCCCTTATATTTAAAAAGTATTGAGGTAGAGCGAACAGTTTTCGTCGCGGCAGTTTTTTTTTATAATACTGCCACAGGTTCTGCCACAGAAGAGCTCTGCTTCTGCGTAGACCTTCTCATGTTTTGTCCATTTCTTATTGCTCTTCAACTGGTTAACAATTTATTTTTCACTAGTGTCAAGTCAAGTCCTAAATCATTTGGCGGCATTATAACTTTGAGAGCAGGGTTGGCCTGTAACACTAAGGCAAAAAGCCTAATCTGGAATTGGATCTGGTTTCCTTTCTGGGTTGCGGAGGTCAGATGGCAGTCGCTCTGTGAAAACACCATAATCCTCGTTCCATCCACTAGATTAGGTAGCCGACCCCGTGAAATACGGAATAATGCTAGCTAAGGAGATGTGTGTAGTACTTAGAGCAACACGGCCCTCCGTCCGCGGAATGGAAGGCCGTATTGCTCTATTGCTCCAAGGTGTAGTATCAAGTCCTAAAGTGCCTAAATGCAGCCCTGCACAAGTAAGTAATTGAAGTTGAATCGGCCTTGCATTATAAAAACCAACACCTGCCCTGACCGACAGTTTATAACGAGTAGTTACATCAACTTATTTCAATATTACAATCCAGGCGCAAGTGATACTTAGCCATGTTAATTTAAATACCATTTTATATCCAAATGAGGGTTAAATATCATACCAATCAAGTAACAAGGCGAACGGATTCGTTTGGTTGTAAGAATGTATTTATTTGCACTTACTTTCCAAAAGCTGTGTTTTCCGACAGTCGCGTAATTAAATCACCTACGGGGATAAAATATTTGGCCACGGTAAAAAGGTTACGTTATTACTTGGTTTCCGTAATTTTCTAATGATGATCTTTTTTTTTATTTTCTAAAATTAAAAACAGTGATTAACTGAACTGAATTTACCAATGATGGAAAAGTACGTTTCCTTAGCAGTAAGAAACATTACAGCAAAGTATTATTTCTTTATAAAAAAATAAGAATACTAAATAAACAGGACAGTTCTTATTAATGATAAATATTTAATAGCTTAGCTTATACCCTACACTATAACAAGTAGTTAGTAGGGAGGGGGGTTAAAAATAGTATTTAATTAAAGCTTATTAAGACCTTATTTAAATTAATTTATTCTAGCGGTTGTTAAAACTAGTTATAACATCAAAACAACACCGGGCTGATAAAAAAAAAACCTATCAGGAATTTCCAGAGGGTTCTTTTTATTAAAATAACCGATGATATATTTCATAGAATTTAATAATATTGTTGTCGGAGGCCAAGATCCATTTTGGGTCACTGAGCCACCGCAGTAAGTAAGTAAGTTTAAAAAATAACTACTAGAAAGTAGGGACATACCTACAAATACTTACTTTAATATTGAAAATTAAATTAAAGTTGGTTGTGTACCCTTTTTACTTTAGTTTAGTTACTGCAATTGCAATACTAAGTTATTAGTATTGATCTAACACTTATTTCTTTTAAAAATTCCTTTGCATTAAGTTTTACAGATTAGTGTACAAACAAGCAATTAAATAGTATATTGCTAACCAAAGGATGTAAGTCATCAAATGCATACGAGGTTTTTGGCGCCCGAGCGCAGCGAGGGCGCTAATGGTACGAGTATGCATTTGATGACTTACACCATGAGGTAAGCACTATGCTTTACATATCGAATGAAAGATAAGTTAAAATTATGGGAAAATATAAGAAAATTAAAACATGAAATTACGACGAAACAGTAGGCAATACCAACTCACTATGAGCGAATTTAACCATCACAAATATATGCATTCGCGTAAGAAAAATTATCTAATTTGCAAGTAGACATTTTGTTAAGTATACTGACTGTTTAATTTGTTAATGTTTTATAATAAAATGCTAAGTAATAAATCGACAAACTCAAGTTTTGAGGTTATAAATATGTTATAAAAACCACAGAGTAAAAATTTCATAATTTTCATAATCCTATGTTTACATTTTTATGGCCTTATTCCGTGACTCTATGCGTCATATTTAGTACTGGCCAGTTCGATATTTAAATAAATTCGAATAGAATTTGTTTTAAAATCGATTCCGATTCGATTAATCATCCGATTCCGTGTGTTTGAAATAAGGCTATCAACTTTTTTTTTCTTGCAATTTGACAGTTCCTTATTCAAATTACTTTGCAGCATAGGTTTCAAAACCTATGATGCAAAGTACCACTTACATCCCGGGTTTTAGGGTTGTATGAACCACTTACTGAGCATGAGATATGTAAAAGTCTATAAAGTACCGTTTCTGACGATAACAAATAAAACACTCAGACAGCTTGTTAAAATAAAACTAGTTTTACAAACCTCGCTCCCGCTCAAAAGATAGTATCGCGAAAGTATACAATTCTACTTACTTGCTATAGGCGTAGTAGGTACCTATATACATACCTCTACGCGCGTTCCAATTTATTCGCCGGACAAAAACTCTTACCCCATCCAATTACATGCTAATCAGTGTTTTACGATTACAATAAATTGCGTGCGCATACCCACTTTTTACTGACTTCATGAATTTTTCACACCGAAAAAAGTTTTGCAGCGCTCTGCAACGCGGCTCGATGTCTTTGCAACATGCCACGCTGCCATTCCAAATTCAAAACTGCTTAAATTTTCGTGCTTAGCGCGCATTTGTTATCATGAATCATGCTGTAGATACGGCTCGCAAAATTATTTGGTAAATGAATAGTAGGAGCTATCTGTCTGTTTTTATGCGGCTCTGGTAACTTGGTGGCAAATAAAACTGTCCATCTTTATTTGGTCCGTGGACCATTCCTGTGTCCATACACAGCAGGACCAAAACTCGATTTTCGAAGCACGAAATGCTCAACGTAAGAAAAAATGTTATACTACAGTTGATAATGGTTATACTTTGAAAATCTGTAATATTTTGTTTTGTCAATAACCCAAATCAGATGTTTAATGTACCAAAACGTAAAAATCGATAGAAAAGCCACCCCAAGCGACCCTCCACAATACTTTTATGCAATAAACAACATCTCTACCGCCTCTACTCATAGAACTCATCTTTACTGTTACAAAATAAAGTTGACTTTCAACCACCAGGCCTCCATGAGCCAGAGAAGTATTCATAAGTGTTTCGTAATTATAACGCGAAGCGTATCAAATAGTGCACAAACTGAATTACAACTTAATGCGTTGGATTTAAGTTGGATATCGTGTGTGAGACGAGAGGAAAAACGATACAAAAACAAATAATGTTGAAAAGAGTAGATAATAAACGCCACAGCAAGTGGTCGGAAACATGTGGGCTTTCCGACACAAATAAATTGTATTATTTTATTTATTCGTTAATATCAAATGAAGTTGACTGGATTTTTCTAATTAGAACTTCATGAACTGTACTAAAAAAAGTGTCTGCTGAAATCTAGTCAATACTACTTAGCAATCCCAGAAATATGAAAGCAGTTCTATTCCTAATTTAGTACTCACATGCATCATTACATACAATACAGTGCAATATAATACAGCACAACGAAACACAGATATTACAAAATATTTGGAAAAAGTCAGTACAATTTGCTAAGGTAGCAATGTCTTCCAGGCAAACAGTTACGAAATATTGTGAATACCAGTTTTTTTCTTTTGGACTAGATTTAAGTTTTAGAGTGCAGGATTTGTTATCGAAGAACCGTGTGTTAGAGCGCACGAATGTTCGGAAACGTTTTACGACTGCACGATTGTGACGTTCAAGGAGAACTAGATGCCAGGGGGCTCTTGATAGCTGAGATCACGCTTCACATAGACCAGTAGACCTAGTATATCCTGTTCTAAAATTCATAAGTATAAAATTTCCTTCAAGCGGTACATGTAATTAGTTTCATCCATTTGGCAGGCAGGAAAATTAAATCGGTAATTTAGCTTACCTAGTTTATTTTGTAATTCATATAAAAGTTACATTTTGGACCGCGGTGTTCTACTGTAAAAGACTTTGAAATAAATACTAGAGTCTGTTCGAAAAGAGAACAGGCATAGAATCGGAGGGCGCCGTTTATGCCTAGGTCTTTGACCTAAAACCTCTAAAATTTAATGTAGAAGGTTACTGTTAAAGACTTGGGCATAATCCTCACATGACCAAGCGACAGTTAATTAAATACAAATGCGCGCCCTCAAATTCCATGCCTGTTCTCTTTTCGAACAGACTCTAGTTATCATGTGTAGCGGATAATAAAACTCTTAAATGAATACCAGAAAACATTCCTCGGCCAATATTTTTTTCGTTTGTGTATTTTCTATTCTTATTTCGGCAACTGTTCGTCATATCATAATACGGCGTCTAAAGGGGCTGCCCTGCGTTCCGTGCAGTGGGGAGTATTTCTAATCACGTGAAGGCAGCCGCCGGCGCAACGTCCCGTCACAAACATTTGGCGAGCTTCCCATTCGATAACCACAGGGTTGACTCTGTTCCACTGTGGCATAATATCTTTTATTCCACACAATTTAAACTTTTACCATTTATTGTGAACAAAGACAGACATAAGACAGATTCATTAAAAACAAAGACACAACTGCATTACTTTATGCCACTTTTTTTTGCGATATTTAGGTACGTATACGATCTCGTATATTCCGATTAAAATCAATTTCTAGTAAGCTTGTATACGTTTGTATTCAATTCAGGTATACTTTTGCTTACCCTAACTATGAAATGAACTCAAAATTACAGAATTTTATTGTCAACACTCAATCCCACCATCCCACTTACCCAAATAAATTATTTCACAAAGTTGTACCATCCCTGTCTGTACAGCTAAAGACAATCCCGCGACCCCTGTGCGAGGGTCGAGCTGGCGCATACCTTCCGCTTGCTATGGGCTCCTGGTACAAGCCGTGACGTTTCTATCCGACCGTTCGCCTCGGACCTGTATAGCCTGGGACGGACACGGATGGTAAATAGAGGGAGGACAAGTTGATATATGATTGGCTCACATAATTTATGAGAATATATCTAAAATAGATGAAGGTAGAGAAGAAAATTTCATAGACATAATAATGACAGCAAAAGATACCTACACAGAAAAGGAAGCTGTTCAAAAGTTTGTCGAAACCAATGATTTCATGGTTGTTCCTTTCCTAACTTATGATTCATTGTCTAGGTTTTGAACTCGCCCTTTTACAGTTAAAATTTTGATGTCCTTGCATCTTTGGTTAATTTTAACTTCTAATAAATTGGTTATTGATTTCCGAAATCTCTTACAGAATCTGTATTTTCAGACTGTCTGATATTTGCGATCGTTCTATAACATAGATAATTAACATCTCCCTCCATTCCTATTTGGTCTTGAAGTCAGGAACTGATCCGTGGTCACAGTGATAGATGCGTTTGGCACCAGATTCTAATAAATAACTGTTACTACTACTATAGCCGATTCTAGCGCTCTGTCAATTTGATGTATAGTGGAGCTTATTTAAAGAAATAAAATTTACACATTTTTAGGCAAATATTTACAATCCTTTCCTTCTAAACTGTAGTCTCATTCTATAGTTTTAGGTATTTATCTTGCGTAATATTGACCTACGTTTTTACACAGTAATTTAATTTTTGTAAGCATTATAACAATAATGAGTATATTTATTGAAATATTTTGCTGTAACAGAATCAATACTCTATCTATTATAAGCTATATTCACAGCATTATTGTGCTACCTGAATTAATTGCTACAATGTGTGTCCGTCTAATTTCTAACACGTCTAGTAGATTGATGTAGATGCTATTGTTTGGTGGGCAATTTATTGAGTGCAAGTGTTAGTAAATTAAATTTCTTATATTATAATGTCTTTTACTGGTTTAGACGCTTATTTATATATGGCATGGCAATAAAAATCAGGCGATTGGCTTAGTAATTATAAATTTTTACTTTTAAAGTATATTGTTTTAGTTTTTTTTTGTTGTTTTCTAGTTTTTTCAAGTTTACAATCGGCTTAGTCAAGTTTTGTTATTTAAAGTCAAAAATGATCTATTTTTTCATTCAATATTGATCGTTTCATAAATTCTATCCTGATTGAAACAGAAAACATGATGAAAACATTATGGTTTATTTTATTTCGTTAAAAACTCTATTTATTTTATTCATGAAACCGACATGTCGATATTTCGATATGGTTCGTTCGTTATTATTAGTATTTTCTCTCTTGTATTTTACTGGAAATTCATTCGCTTTTTCAATATGTATTTTATTTATTCAACAAAACACAATTTACTTCCACGCATATGTGTTTCGATAAAATCGCTTTTAGTTGGAGTGCCTAAAATTCGCGCGCCACAATTTTCAATTTCGCAAATGCATGCTTAAAATTTCGTATAAAATTCACGCGTTTGCTCTCGCTACTTATAAAACATTTTCAACCTTTTCTTCTTCAGTTTTAAAGTCCACTTTTGTATGCTAGTTTTTGTATAGGGTGTTATACAAGGGCCTGCATCCCCGGGGAATGTTTGAACAAAAAATATTGTTGACTTTGCTTTTACGTTGGTCGAATATATTTGCATCGGTATCGTAGTTTTTGATAAATATCTGACTATCGGAATTTGTGAAATGAGAAATCTCTGATTCTGATGCTTATTCCATTTGTTTCATGGACATTTTAGATTCCGTTTTCGGGTGAGCTGCGTCACGTATTTTTCGCAACTTTATTTTTATCAACATGTAACTTTATACCACCTATTCAGATCACTTTAATTTATCGATAAAGCGAGGCGACCACTATCGCGCGCCACATCCGATGACGCCGTTTCTCGAATACCATCTACCGGCTCTGTTACCTTAGTACTTTTTTTTGTATAACGCTGTCACTTTCAAAACGTCCTTTATTTAAATAATCCTCAGCAACCAAGCTCTTTTTAACCTTATTCCGTCCGACTTAAAGACAAGTTTTGCTATTCCTTTTGTATATTTTAAGATTGCCTTTTGTTTACTTTTGTTTTAAATTAATTGTATTCACAGCTTTAAGTGGGATTCCATTCATATTCACATCTAGAGACTCGTTTGTGTACGACGTACGTGCCTTCGTTGCTTTGCTACGTTACTCTACCTGCTTTTCTGTTATTAAAGTCAAAACTGCTTACTGGATGGATACGAGAATAGACTTTAGTTTTAACTTTTTTGCAATTAATTCAGATTCGTGATCGAAATACCGAGATGCGATAACGAATCTCACTGATATTATTGAAGCCGGTATCATTATCGCTAAATACCGGTTGGCGTCCAGATAAGACCACGGCGCGGCGGCGCAAGCAACCACGATGCGAATGCGACGGAGCGTCAGTCTATTTACGCTACGCTCCACTACGCTGACCATGCAATCCTAGATAGGGACACTATTAACTGCCCTAGAATTCGCTAGCGTGAAAAATAATAACCTCCACACCAAATTATCATGCAACCGTAACAAAAACGACGACAATTACCTCTAATACAAAACCAATCAAATTAAACTTTTTGACGAGAAAAAATAATTTATCCTCGTTACTGAAACTATTGGCGACTAGCCAAGTTTTTCATGGAAATTGGTTTAATTTCTTTGGTCGGAAAATGTGTCTAGGTGCACCCGGGTCATTCGGCGTCGGATAAACCCTTTTCTTCAGCGCGCGTGATACTAGGCGAACAGCGGACACGAGGAGGTGTATCGGAGCGCCGAGCCGCGTTCTAGCGTCGAGTGCGAGCGAGACAGACGTATAGTTGGAATGCTGGCGGTGGAACGTGATGCCGCGGTGAAGGTCAACTGATAGGAAAGGTAGAGTAGTTCGCAATGCAGAGACTACAATAATAATATTGACGTTATTGGTGTCAATTCTCGCGGCAGGATTTCAATTCTAATTCTTAGTAGTGCTGTCACTTTCTTAATTTTGACATAAGAACAGGCTAGCAAATAAACACATGTTTTTGACGTTTCGAATTTGACATAAAGCTGCTTTAAATAAGAACCGAGCATAAAGCATGTTCCTTATTTTACGTCTAATAAGCAGTTTTATGTCAGATTAAGGAATGTCAAAGTCATGTGTTTATTTCCTATTCTGTTCTTATGTCAAATTTAAGAAAGTGACAGCGCTACTAAGAATTAAAATTAGTAATTAGTATGTCGCGAGAATTGACGATTGTATTATTAAGAATCTTCGGATTCAAATTAACGCGCCGCGCATTACTTCTTTAGTTTTTAATTGCACATCTTCTGATTCTCCTTTAAAAAACTGTAATCTGAATCCTAAAATATGCATAATATATAATTTAATATATATAATTATAATATATAATTTATCTCACCTCGTAAACTACTCTGTGAATTAACAACTGTGCAACAGAGACGAACCTATAAGAAAGAGCGAGAGGTAGATACCAGCACGTGCTTCCTCCCATAATCCTCTTTTTGCCTTCGCGCGCCGCTGCCGCTCGGATAATACATCTCATTGTGGGAATTTGTTTCGTGAGAAATAGCAGTTTTTTTTAATTTATTTTATTTTGCGATGGATGTGACTTATTTTTTATGCTAATTCTCAGTTTAGTCAGGCTGTTTCAGAATTAAATTATTTGATTAATGAATTTAATTATCGAATCGAAAATTATGCGTCGTAACTTAATTTATTGGGAATAAATTTACCAAGACAGACAAATACCCTCAAATACCACATTTTTTTTAAAAATATTTTTTTGCGTAGGTACATAATGGCAAAAATTATTTCTTAAAAGCTTATCATCATCTTCCTCTTCCTAGCCTTTTTCCCGTATCTCTCGGGGTCGGCTACCTAATCTAGGTGATTGGGTATTTGCTATCCTGTTCTTATGTCAAATTTAAGAAAGTGACAGCGCTACTAAGAATTAGTAATTATGTCGCGAGAATTGCCGCCAAATACCTTAGATATTAGATAGACCTACATTCTATAAATATGTCAAAGCTAAATTGACATGACTTAAATACGACGCAAGTCACGGGAAATCAACACTTTTTGATATCCCGGACAATCTTGTCTTATTTATTATAAAGATCCTATTACCTACAAAAACTACGAATTAAATATAACATGCTCTTTTATTGATCCTAACCTCAGATCCTAACAATATTATAAGGCATTCTAGGTAGGTATAAAATGATGGATGATGTTCGAAAGTGTCAAAAAAGCAGATTTCGTGGATTTCGCCTTTCATCATCGTAAAAGTTGCTCTGTTTTGGTGATTTACAAAACAACGCTATTCCTACTAAATTTATACTAGGGCATCAAAGATGTTAGGATGCTAAAGTTACAACATTACAACCGAAATATACGACCGATTGCGAGCGCGGCATCGGCTTATAATAAACATCCCATATAAATAACAATTTAAATTAGTCGTATCGTAACCGGTTCGGACCTGTTTCTCCATCGGTTATACAATCAGCTGGGCCACGAAGGACTTTATTGCTAAGCTCAGCGAGTATCAGGTTTAGTAACGAACGTTTGATAGGAAGGTAGGTAGGTAGGCACCACAAGTAGGTTTAGAATGAAGAATAATAATAAAATGAACAGAGAATAAGAATAAGAACACAAGCTAAAATACAGGAACTATTGCGATTTGTCGACTATTTTTCAGATTACAAAACAAGAATAAAACCTAATTCTTAACTTCTAAAAATCTAAAATAGAGAGGAAAGAAGGAGGAAGATATTTGGTGAACTAAACTTGGAAATAATAACATTGTAACAAAATAACATATTATTCCTTATAAGTATAGTTAGATAGATGCTAGTATACCAATGACAATACGAACCTATAAGTACATTACATAACTATAGGTACGTATGTTATGTACCTATATTTTCGTACGTTTTTCACAAATGTTAAACTTGAAATAACTGAGAAACCTTCCATTTTTCGGATTGTTTCCAAATAGGCGCAGTTGAATTAATTAAACATAGGCAGATTCTAAAATTTTAGTTTTTTAATTCCATTTTTACTTTTATTTCATTCTTAAATACGTTTGAGAAATTGGCGAAATCAATCCGCCGTTTGATTTCGCCAATTTCGATACTTCCCTATTATCTCTATCCCTACCTATATCTAGATTAAAGATATAGAGAAAGACGCAGTTGAGATAACACTATAAAATAGTATCTTGTCATGTGCTAGAAAATTCGCTATAGACAAGCCATCTGACTTTTTCGTACCTAGTGTGAAGGGAAAACTTCAGTACCTATGGCGGCAGAAATAGGCGCAGGCGTGGTATTTCCTTCCACCTACGACCTATAAATTCATGACATTAAGGTACAAAACTGTAGCACCTAAGTAACTACCTACCTACCACCTCAGTAAGTAATGCTTCATTATCGTCGTCAAGTCACAAAATTAATAAATAGTTCGCAGAGTGAACTACTTACCTATAAGTACAGGATTATTAAAGTACTTCCAAAAATTCTCATGCAACTTGCTTGGTCTGTAATAGTAATACCAAAATGTCAAGAAACCCTTCTAGGTCGCTATCTTAATGATCGACAAACCAATTTCAAAATAACTTTTACATTATTTTGAAATATCTTGTAGATACATTATAATGGATTAATTCGGGCCACACCACATCACTACCACTTCCAGTTCAGTAAAGCTCGACTTGGTTTTCTAACTTAAAACCTAATTATTAGTACCTACCTACGTTTCGATTTTTTTATGGAATCTGTCACGGAGAAGTAGTTGTATTTGTCGCTTACAAAGTTTTCGATAATAGCAAAGCTTTTGATCGAATCCATCATGGCCTTTGGTGTTTAAACATGTGAAAGGAAGGTTGCTATAATCGTCTCGAAGGTTTTGATTAGCTTCTATAATCATTCGCAGTCAATGCATCTAATAATTCTGAGGTGTTTGAGGATAGCCGTAGGAACTTCGAATGGTGTTCCTCAAGGGTCTCTGTTGGATCCTCTTGTTCTTCTCTATCTTATTGATCTGCATGAAGACGTTTTACTTCAGTTTCAACTAACGATTTATAACTTGATACAAGTAATGCTTTGGTAGTAACTCGATCCGTTGTTTTTAATTCAAAACAAATACGTGCCATTTACCGTTTTTAACTTTTAATAATTTTTACTATAGCGTCTTTTATGTGTATTTTGTCATATTTATGCGGTCCTACGCGTTAATTATGTATAGGTACTGTTACCGAACGCATTTTCTTTTAAAGAATGTTATAATGTTTGATTAGGTATACCTACCTACATTCTATTTTGTGAATCATTTTAACAGGTGGGTACCTAGTACCTACTTATTAGATAAGTGTTTAGATTTTTCAATAGTTGACGTTTTCTGCGTAAATTACTTAAATCTAAATTGGAGCAACCTATAAACATAAAATAGCCATATTTTCTTAAAAGCGCTTTACGCAAGCTTATTTATAACTTTACCAAGAGCTCAAAAGCAATTAAGTAAAATTAATTGCACATGTGTGCGTAACACGTGTTGCGCGTTGCAGGCACCACGTCATTCTGTTGTCATTCCGCCACAGACGCGGCGCAGGCGGCCATGACGGTGGGCGTGGCCAACGTGCTTTGCGACGACCGCCCCGCCCCCATGGCGTGGCCAGCGCCGCCCGCTCCTGCTCCCCCCGCACCACTCTGGCAGTACCCGACCGGTAAGCCACACCTCCATCGACTCATGCTCGCCTGGTAGCTACGCGCCAACTGCATTGCGAGACCGCCGCTTTCAGCAACAAACTGTTATCAAAGCTATCCCGCCTATTTCAAAATATCGCTTCTCTGCTCATGCTGCTTTGGTAGCGGCATTGCAACTGAATTTATCCGGTCAATAGTCGTTGGGACCGGTTTCGTTTAGCCGGCTAAATAGGGTGGGTGCTGCTTTGTGAGATGATAGTAAGCACCACGCACTCTCTAAAAACGGGCGGGTTATAGCGACGAGTTTGCGCGGAGCTACTTGGCGCCTTCCGAACCTTTGTGTTCATTGTGTGTTCCACACCGCTTACTAAATTAAAATAATTTACTGTAATTTTATTTTATTACATTCGTACGTACATTATTATTATGAATCATGATCATGAACGAAGCTCTTGTGTAATTTCATACTACAAAATTAGGTATGCTGCACTACACTACGTTTAACTAACAGATTTTCTCCATTCTGTACCTACATTATAATTTTCCAATAAGTAGATAAAGTTACCTAGGTAGGTAGTACCTATACGTAGGTAGGTATTCGATACTTATAAAAATATCGATCGATACCTACCGATACGCTTATTGTGAATTCAAAAATTAAGTTAAAATAAATAAATCACAAGTAATTTTTTTTTAAGTATAAAAAGTAGGCAGGTTGATTTTAGATCATTAAATTTTTTTGTAGTAATTGAAATTAATATTGTTAAGATTTTTGATTAAAAAACAAAGTAATCTTAGATTTCGCAAGTCTGTTTGAATAAGACCTGCGCTGGCAAAATAGGTAGGTAGTTTCTCAGATGCGTGCGACAGAACTCATTTGGAAACTAAAGTTCTTCAGCGCAAATATTTTCAAGTTTGGGTATAAGACGTCATTGTGCCTCGTTTGCAAAGAAATAGACAACACGCTCGTTTACACTACATTTTTAAATTGAAAAGTATCGTTGAATCGGTCATAAAAATATCGTCGATATACCGATACATCGGCTAACCCGAAGTATCGCCGATATATCGGTATCGGTATCGGATGCATCACTAGTTCCTACCTACGTATGATCTTTTCTTCAGCGTAAAAAGTAATCCCTTATATTGAAGCTATTATATTAACTACACTTAGGCCCGTATTTATAATCAGCTCTCAAGAGTGACAGCAAGTTTGAGTTCGTATCAGAAATGTCATTTCAGTACAAAACGACCTGTCAAATCCATACCTTAATATTGCTCTCATTCTTGAGATCGCTTTATAAATACGAGCCTTACACTTCTTCTTAGCTACTTATTATGATTGGTGGGTTGGGTGGTGGGTAGCAAAGGGCCGACTGTAGGTAGGTAAGCTGGTATTTGAAACCTGGTGCTCACTGATATTCCAGAAGGGTGTCAAAAGTCAATATTATTCCTTGACCATGGACCTAACCTATGGTCCAATGCTGCACATTTCTAACAAAATCTAAAATAAACTTTATTTTTGTCTAGTAACGTAGGTAAGTAAAGTTTGATGTTCTAAAAGTATAGTGTACTTTGTGGGCAAATAACTTCAAAACTAGAAGAGATACAAAAAAAAAAAAAACATTAAAATTGTTGACTTTTTGTTTCGTTTCTTAGTTGTTTTGGGTTTAGGTAGGTATACAAATACATATAATATCTTGGTGCCTGGTTAGAATAGCATCACCCCATAACTTCCTGCGGGTGTCATAAAAGGCGACTAAGGGATAAATCCAGGGAATGGGCAGCAGCGTTCCCTGTGAATGGAAAACTTCTACTGCGCTCACCAACCCGCCTGCCAAGCGTGGTGAGTATGGCATACCTATCCCCAATTTTGGGGAGGCCCATGTCCAGCAGTGGACTGTTGTGGCTGATAATGATGACTAGATTATTTATAATCGTTATTCGCATAATTAAAGGCCTATCTTAAAATTCCTACGTCATACTCACTTAGTTGGCTTCTCCTACTAAATTGTAAGCACACTCATTTCTGTTTTTATTTCACACCAATTCACTCTTAAAAGATCCGTCACTCACTCAGGCTTAAGATGAAATTCAATCTCTTCGTATCCCCGTCAGTCAAGTTTTTTACTTGTTAGAACCCTTTCACAGTTAATTTCATTCAGCCAATGATTCGACTCATTTCCTTTATTTGGTGTTGGATTCACACTTTAAATTTTAATTCATTTGTTATTTCTCTTACCTTTCTAAGTAGGGTAAATATGCCTAACGTCGGCCCCCCCCCAAACGTCGGCCATCTACACGTATTCAGCTTGCTTTAAGTTCATAAAGTAATAAATGGGGATTGTGCCACACGTATTCCAACCTTAATTTATACTTAATACGTACAAACCGTTACCATCCTATTACGTCACTCGCTCATCGCACACTGAGCGTCAGTAGAGATCGCGCCGTTGAAGCGTCAAATTCTTCGCCAAAGTAGCTTACTTGCTGTGAGTACCCACACTTCGGGGATTTATGTTAAAAACGTTTTACGTTTATTTTATTTTATATTAAGCTGTTTTATCACTAAATAGTTATTTTTACTACATTTTGACATAGTTTTTGCAACATTTTACGTATTGGTTTAAGGGAAAAATAGGGGGCCGCCATTAGAACACGAGTTTTGGCTTAAAAGCGCAATCTCGGCCGGGGCCGACTTAAAGCAAATGCAGTCTGTTTTATAAATTCAACGATTTAACGAATTTTATTGGCTAATTATGAAAATTTGTTAGGGTTATAGGTACATAAATCTATTTCACGTTTAATCACCAAATTACGGCCGGGGGAATATTAGTTGAATCTCGATAAATAAGGTACACAAAACAGGGGCCGACTTTAGAAGTATTATAGATCGTAATGTCGGCCAGACTCGAAATTTGCGCCACTATTATACATGCCGAATGTTTTTTAATTTATTTTTTCTTTTAATTTATTCTTTTAACTTATATCCTCATAACTTCATATTTATTAATATGATTATTTTATTTTATTATTTATAAATAAATATTATAAAGAAGTGAGGTTTGGATATAGGTGTCACCGTGATATTGCATAAACCGTTAGATATAATCTATCGTAGGAAATTTATAATCTAACCTAACCTAACCTAACCTACCGATAGTATATAAACTGACGAGTAAGTTTGTAAACTAACAGTTGTTACAATTTAACGCTGACATAGGCATACCTACTAGGATTTCTAAAAGTGTTCGTAAGAATCTATTTGGAAATAAATGATTTGACTTTGAGGAGTTGACATTATTGAAAACATTTTTATGACAAAATATGGTTTAGGATAGGACAAATATCCTTTGGAACTTGTTGCTATCTATTAAATTTATGCTTATATTATATAAATCATATTTTTCATTGTCTTAATTTTAAACATCCTATACGCGGCCGACATTTGGGAAAAGTGGGACCGATCATTGGGCTGAAAACGGCCGACTTTTGGGTTTTTCGGACCTCGCCGCATTTAAGCCTTACTACTTTTTTCTTTTAGTAGAAAAGTCAATTTTAAGCCTACGAACATAAAATAGATTTATCAATCTATCTAAAACGCAGCAAAACCTATCCTTTCGTTGGAAACTCATGGAGCCAGAGCAATCCAAAGTTAGAAAATCCGTAAAGGGGCCGACATTTAGCGTATTTACCCTACGTCTTTTTGCGGGACACCTACTAATATTGCTATTGGGATGAATTCCAGATGAAAATCGCTGAAAAAGTGAAAACTTAAAATCGCTAAGTTAAAATTAATTTTAAATAATAAAACGTCAAACAATTTAAAATTACGTCTCTGATATTTCTTATTTTAAGCGGGACCTTTTTAATCGCCGCCGCTAAAATTAGCCGATTTAAGGCATTTGACGTTTCTAGGCCGCGTAAATCGACAAGCGTAAAATCTTTTAAAAACAGAGAAAAACAGCTTATCTTTTTGCTGGCTAAAATTAGTAACGTCAAACTCGATTTAGTCATGTCATTTAAATTTGTCCTAGCTAATCCTACGATACATAGGCTCGTAGGTATTTATAAAGCGATCTCATGATTGAGAGCAATATTAAGTATGGATTTGACAGCCCGTTTTGTACTGAAATGACATTTCTGATACGAATTCAATCTAGCTGTCACTTTTGAGAGCTGATTATAAATACGGGCCTTAGACATCTTAAGTAGGTATTAGGTTTGATATTACTTAGGTTTGATTAGGTTAGTTAGATGATAATTCGTATAAGGTTAAAGCGTAAAAGTCCAATATATGGTTCATATTTCAAGTTAGGTTGATTATTCGAAGTACCTATCTATAGGTACCTAACCTACTTACCTATGCGTGTACCTTTAGATTTAGAAATTAGAAGTAAGGAGGGAAGGTAAATAGAAATTGGTTAGACTTGCATAAATAGGACTCGTCGATGTACTTATCTACTTACCTACCTACTTAATTTACAAAAACTTTATGTGGTTTTAGTTTATTTTCAATTTAAACTTACTATTTTTGTACCTATATGTGTAGATTAATAAGTTACAATTATAAATTTTATTGCCATAACTTAACACGTCTACCTACGTGTAAGTTGGTATCTAATCGTGTCATAAAAATATTGATGTTTTTAATATCCATCGTTCATACACATCCCAACCAGCGCATAAGTAACGGGTCTGTCACTTCCCCGCCATAAATAAAAACCTTAAAAAAGTAAAAGAAGAAAAACACATTTATCGACAAACTGGAGCCAGCACGCGAACAGCCCTAATCTTAGACGCTCCGCCTTCTAAACCCCGCCCACTTTCTCGCGGCGACCAATCACCGCAAGGCGCGCCTCAGAAGGCGGGCATTGATCTTAGCCGCCTCAAGTGTTATAGTGATGGGAATTAGTTTTTTGCGATCACGTATTTTGTTATGGCGCCTTTATGGCATTATAGCGATTAGTGGTTGGCGTTACGTTTTGAAATTTGACATCGCACGCGACTTTTAAAATGGCGTAATTGTATGCTACACTACGCTGGGCTGGCATTGATCGGTTAATTACTTAATAATGTGGATATCATGTGCAACTTGTGAAACAGCCAACGTTGTTATTTTTGTATTGATAACAAATAACTACTTGTCAGTCTATGATTAAGCACCGCCATGCTACAGAAATTAATTTGTAAACTAGTTTTCTTAATTACCCCAATCGGTAACTCGAATGAATACCTACTTACTTTCTTAAATCAATACCTATCCTAATCGGCCCTATTCTTATCTAGCCGGCGGCTAATGTTTAGTACAGATAACGCATAACCACAGCCATAGAGCATAAAATTAAAATGGCATAACTTTTAGGTATAGTAGGAGGTATTATCAGAGACCATTTGACTCCATTTACGTCCTTCTTTCAAGATCAAGACTGAAACTATCAGGCAAATCAAATCTGTCGTAAATAAGTTATTAGGTACCTCTACGCGTTATGTAGGTATGTATGATTTGATAGATTTTGTCCACGTAAAATTTAATTTGAAGGCGGAAACGACTGAACTGAACAACTTCCCTGAAAGACACGTAGGTACCTAGGTACAGGCAGACATGATATTTTTTTGGCCCAATACCATTTCCATCAGCCTCCGTAGTAGCGAGCGTGCGACCGCACCTTAGCTTACCTTACCTACCTACTCAACAAATATCGAATCTATCTGTCAAACCAAACTCCCATATAATTTGACAGATAGATGTGATAAAGTGGCTATCGCGGCTGCACGTTACGGGGGCTGATCGTCATCGAAGATCTCCATTTTGTATAAATGTATCAAATTTTTAGGATATGATATGATGAATGAATGCGATGGACATAATAGTCAGCTCAGTCAGTCAGCTCATCAGATCAGCTTACCTACGTATACCAGGCAACGATTAAACAATAAACGCCAAGTCGACTTGAATCATTTTTGAATCAGGCTCTGAGTTAACCATAAATGATTCATGGTAGCCAGCACTTATGAATGCAAGGAGTTGCACTGCACGCCACCCTTTAACGTCTCATTGCTATGCACCGCGCGCGCCGAATTATGCGGCCCTGGTCGATTAAACCATGCGCTTGATTTTAAATACACCCATTAAAGAAAAAAAACAATACTCACGCACACGCAATACCAGAATTTATGAATCTTTTGTATAATATATAGGTCCTTTGATATTATTCCTAATTAGGAAGGTACGTACTTACTACTTTCACATGTCATTAGTGTCCAGTATATTGAAAAATGTAGCTTACTTTAGGATACTAAAATAAAGCCTTGAACTTTTTATTTTTGAATTATTCATTACGTATTCACTGTGTGGTCCGATTAGTATTGATCAATGCAATGATCAGTTCACAAACGTTTAATTCCCATCGAAAATGTGGACATTCTTGTCTCCGGAAGTGCGCACTTTGAATACAAATGGCCATTCCTTTGTATGCGCAAGATTCATTATGGTAATCATTTTGAGAATGAGGCGATATATCAACGTCATTAAATTGCATGGTTTTTAAAATTGCCGACCAGGCAAACATATTCAAAGGAATGTTTCTTTTTCCAGCGCAAATGTCGATGGAAAGCATGATGGTCGGTGGCGTCGGCATGGGCGGCGTGGGCTCTGTCGGTGGCGGCGTGTCTTCCGTCGGGGGCTTCCAACTCGTCAGAGAACCAACTTCTGGAGCCTTACTCCTCCTCCCAGCCCCTCCAGACCTTCCACATACGGTTGTCTGGGGAGGCATGCCTTATTCCTCTGCCCCCTTGTTACTTCCTCCAGCCCCTCATCAATCCCACCATCTACAGCTGCTCCCAGGAGATATCCTCGCGTCTACAGCAACTTTACAACACACGCACACGCATTCAACGAGACTGGTGACATTAGCTCCGGCGCCAGCACCACAATCGCATCCACAGGCACACAAGGCTGATAACAGAAAACCGATGATTCAGCCTATGATAACTCCTCATGCGTTGATAAAGTTGGAGCCTGAACCGCCACAAGAGAAGCCACAGCCTACGTTTACGGCGGAACCGTTACAACAACCTTTAATGGGAACGACACATTTGTACTACCAGCCTCAACCACAACCTTTCGAGGAGCAAGCGTGTAGGAGTCAAGCGACATCGCCTGCTGCGCCACCCACCCCACCCCCTGAGGCTGCCGAAGGGCCAGCACATAAAGACGCGTCGAATCAAACAGATCACATAGACGATGAAGACGATTCGCCAAATCATGCTGATGAAGATGAAAGGGGAGAAGTGGCTTGTGTAGGCGTTGCACATTTCCCTGATGAGAGTAGCTTAGTTCAGCAACAATCGAATTTATTACAGCCACCATCTATAGATAGCACAGAAGACTCTTCTTCGGAAGCTTTAGCCACTTCAGCTGTTGTGGGGGCTGTTGAGAAAGCGATAGATGCGATAGAAAGGGACGAAACGTTAGATAATTCAAGCAGTGGTAATTCTAATGACTTGGTTATTGATACTGCGAGCACGTCTCCCGTGCAGCAAGCGCCACCGCATACCGCAAGGCCGGTTGTGGACGTCAGCGGTCTGGAACTGCTGTCAAACAGTATTGAACAATTCGAAAGAACCACACCTGGAGCGACCTTGCCGAGTCTGGAACCGCTACCTTTAACGGTCGACACCAGGACATCAACGAAGTTGAATATAATGATCAAAACGTCTCCTAAGTCTCCACCAAGGACAGATGCTGAACCACAAAGAAGGTTCGAATTCCCGGCAGCGGAACCAAGTACAAGTGATCAAAGTAAACAATCGTTTGACGGTTTAGGTTTACTATGCGCGCTAGCCGAACAGAGAATCATGCAAGAGGTTCAGCAATCTCCTGGTTTATCCCGTCCGTTTATTAAGAATGAAATCTTAAGTCCCACCGAAAGAGATATGTCAGCTGAGTTGAAAAAAGAGAGACATAGGCATAGAGATGATTCCTCCAGTGAACGAAGAAGAAAGCGGAGTCACGATAGAGAAGAAAGACATCAACATAAATTGGAAAAGATCCGAAGACGGGAAAGAGACCGCGAAAGAGACGAAGGGAGAAATGGCGGTGAGCTAGAAGCCAGTTTGCGGCGAGTCACAGCGTGTCCATGTGGTTCATTAAACTGTTCACATAAGTCCAATGTGCCTTCAGCTCAAGCTCTTGTCAACGCGATAGAAAAAGACATGCGAGAAAGATTGCAAGAATTGGAACGCCAGTTTGACGAAAAGAGAGCCCAGTTAGATGCTTTAACCCCTCCACTACCAACTGCCTTATCAAGCCCAGCGACCCCCTCAACCCCTGCCTTATCTCCGGATTCAGATAGAGGCTCCTCAAAGAAAAGGAAAGTTGGCAGACCTCGGAAAGTTTCGAGCCCAGACTCCACGGAAACCATAGTCGCTAAGAAACCAAAATCAAAAAGCAGCCTAGTTGGCTATCTGCTAGCGAAAGGAAAGTTGAAAGGTGGAATCTTATGTTCAAGGGGAGAACCTTCGAGAGAAGAAGGGAATCGCACGAGCAAAGTTCGACCAAAACTAAAGGCCGAGCCAATTGTAAAGACTTTCTCCGAAGAGGATGATCACGAATGGGGCCTTAACAGATCTGCAAGTTCATCCATGGAAAGTTTGAATGAAGTGCGACAGAAGAATAGAGAGAAAGTCGATCGATTAGTTCGAAAACATTCTAGAGATGACCTTCCCGAGTTAGAATTTGCCATGCGTCGAGCAAGCGCTTCCAGTGACAGCGAAAAAGAACGCCGAAGGGCAAAGAAACGAAGAAAGAGTGTCAAATCGAAAGAAAGATCCGAAACAACGGACCAATCGACTGCACCTCCTAAACCAGTTATTTCAAATTGTACTTTAACAGAAGACAAGATTGATACAAACCCTCGAGTACTTACAGCGATGGGAGGGTTGTTCTATGCAGGGAAACTGAGTGCAGTTACAGCACCAGACGTATACGCCATCACGTTGGATGGGGAAAGGGGGAACAAGCCCCACATTTTATCAAGAGAGGAAACTTTAAGAGATGCTGTAAGTTATAATTTCCTTTTTTTCTCATCTCTACCTGATTAAGCCGATAACAGACAATCAGGGGAAAATCTATATTGTTTTGAAAATTGCTGCCGCATTGTTACAGCTTGTGCCCGAAATTCAAATGTTATTTTTATCAAAATTTTAAACCCAATTACACTTGTGACATGGTATTCACTAGTTATTTTCCCCTGTTTCCAGATCCTGGAAGTAAGCCCATCATCAGTGTCCGAACTGCCATCTGGCACGCGAGTGTGCGCGTACTGGTCGCAGCAGTACCGCTGCCTGTACCCGGGGACCGTCGTGGTGTCGTCTCCAGACCCTCAGGACGACAAGTTCGTAGCCGTGGAGTTCGATGACGGGGATTCAGGGAGGATTGCCATTGAGGATATCAGGTTCTTGGAGCCTAATTATCCTGTTGTTGGTGAGTGGTCTTTTGATCGCTTTTTTGAACAATACACATATTTATTCTGTATTTTATATTTCGCCTGTGTACATTCCGAGTGTAATGGATACCTTCCTGCAAACTAATAGCGGTTGCTCAGTTAACGAAACTAAACATCTTTCACGAAGAAATTCTCACAGGAAATGAGGAAACAAAAATACTTCACCATACAAAATTATCACCTCAATCACACAATTGGCATAGGGAAACCAATTAGCAGTTATTATTTTTTGATTTAAACAAAAATGATAGTAATGCTCCGAACAATATGTCTTAACAAAGGCATTTTTACAATTCCAGAGTACCAGAATCCTCTGTTCACACTTGGCAAAAGAAGAAGGAACACCAGCGTCACAGAAGAAAAGAAACCAATACCATCTACCAGTGAAGTCAAACCTGAACTAGGGGCACAGAAGACAGAAGAAGAAGACGACGACAAACACAAAGACAGAAAGAAGCTCAAGAAACACAGAAAAGACAAAATCAAACGCCACTCAAGCGAAGACGATCCAACTTCAGCAGACTATGTCAAAAAGAAGAAGAAGAAACACAAGTGTTGCGAAGAACACTGCAAACACAGGAAGCACCATAAGAAGCACCACAGAAAACATAGAAAGAGACACCATTCTAGCTGTAAAGAACATTCCAGTTCTTCAGGCGATGATCATAATAAACATAAGTCTTCATCGGACTACATAGATTCTAACAAGTCGAATGAAGATTCCGGAGATTCCAACGACAGATTGTCGACTCTGATAGCGGTGGAGAAATCTCCTGATGAAAAGATGAAGACAGTTATAAAGAAAGCGGTATTATCAAAGAAGGCTTTAGTGAAAACTGCGATTCTGGACTTCAGTAACTTGGGCAAGATTGCTTTGAAGAAAGATGAGGACGGCAAGGATAATCTAAAAGACAGTGGGATTGGACTAGAAGAAGAAACGCCTTCTACGTCAACAACTGAAGTTGTGAAGAAGGTAAAATAACTTGTTTATTTTGTCTGCTTTAGTTTATAGAAGTAGATTTTGGCACGCACAGCAATTTTGTCACAAATTATTTGGATCGATCATTTGGTCGATCAATCCGTACCGGGCTCACGTGGTCGACTAAGGCCTGGTCGCTCTTGTTCAAGGTCGGCTCGTGCCCCTTGGTGGGGACATATATGAGCTAATAATGACTTATTTGAACACGGTTCGACGGGTCAAAACTATCCAATCAAGACTGAAGTCAAGTTTTTACCCCATTCCAGAAAGCAAAACGTCGCACAGTATCATCGACGTCATCCGACGGCGGCGTCGTCAGCGGCGTCAGCAAGATGGCCGCCTTCCTGCCCGGAGGTGCCTTGTGGAGGTGGCTGGGGCCCGCATACAGGCGCACTGTCAAACCCAGGCAGAAGAAGCTGTTCTACAAGTCCATACAGAGGGGAGAGGAGACGCTCCATGTAAGTTATCACTTCTTAGATCTGTCCATCCACAAACGAATTTCCGATTCCCAGGCAGAAGAAGTAGACCTTCTACTGCCTGGGTTGGACAGTGGACAGTCCGTCTGTAGGCCTCTGACGTTAATGAAGTGCTGTCCTGATTTTGTCATCTGAAGAAGCATGGAATCTTCTTGTCAATCAATCTGGTGATTTAGCCTGAAATGTCTTAAACGATACAGGCTCTGTTAGATAACAGAGGCAGTCTATTGTAATTGTGACAGTATCACGCAAATAACCCTACAATTTCCCATGTCCAGGTGGGCGACGCAGCAGTATTCCTGTCGACGGGTCGTCCAGATCGTCCCTATATTGGGCGTATAGTCGCATTGTGGGAGGCGAGGGGAGCCATGGCCGTGAGGGTCAAGTGGTTCTACCACCCGGAGGAGACCACGCCGTTCCAGGAGCAATTGCAGTATCCGGTAAGAGTCATCATCATCATACGTTAGATGTCCAGGTCCACTGTTGGACACATACACCTCTTTCTTCCAAAGGTTTTCACAAAGGTACGGTTTAGTTAGTCCCATGGCATCTAACGGCTATCGCAACATTTACAAACCCTTGCGACGTTCTTCTTCAAGGTGCAAATAGAGAACTTAATGTGGAAACTTCAATTTTCTGTAGTAACTGTTCTTTTATTTGAACCTCGTAATAAAGATCATTGATTTTTCATCAACTTAATAACGATTATGCAGTTACATCTAGCATAATCCAGTAATAAAATAATGAATGATATCATAATCTGCATCGATTAACGAATGTATTTTAAATCTTCCAGGGCGGCCTCTTCGAGTCCCCACACACGGACGAGAACGACGTGCAGACGATATCGCACAAATGCGAGGTGTTATCCCTCGCCGCGTACCAGGAGCGCATGGGCGACGACCCGCAGCGCTACAGCACCGTGTACGACAACAACGACGTGTACTACCTCGCCGGACACTACGACCCGACCCAGCAGTCGCTGCGCATGGAACAAGATATTCCATTCAAGGAAGCGCCGAGCTCCTAAGCTGCTCTGCCGCCCTGGTACTTTTAAACAAAAGTGCACACTATTAACTTTTCGTTTACAGTATTTACAGCATTCGAACGGTTTTGATCCTAGATGTTCTACCGAGTTTAAGATTTAATATTTATCGTTATTAATTAATTATTTGAAAAGTACACAATTTTACGATATCTCGATGTGTTTAGAACGTGTTTCAGTAGGTTTTTTCTTAATCAGTAGCGTCTTGGAATGTTGACGTAGCTCGGATTACCTATACAGGTCTTAAAAGTACAATGTAGATTTTTGAGGCTCAATCGTGAGGATTTTTCACATTTTACCGTCCTAGAGGCGTTTATATTCTGTGTACTGACTCGATACTATGTTAAAGTTACCCTTGTTACGTTTTATTTAGTGGTATCTGTATGGGATTGTTGTTTTTTCCGTGGGCCGAGTGTGTAACGTGTATGGGAGGAGTATGGAGTTGACAATATGGGGGGGGGGGGGGGGGGGCGCTGGTGATGGATTGTGATTGACTTATGTCCATGTAACGCCGTAATCTCGATGTATAGGTAGTTGTATTCGTGTATATTCTATTCGGATATCTATTATATTCTTAGTTTTCTATATAAATGTCTATTATATATAAATTGCAATACTGTTTCAACTAGTCCCTTATATTTTATTCAAAATTATAACCCAGTGATTCGTCTTAGTCATGCTTTGAATAATTTCGGGGTGAATTTTATGGGAAATATCTTTTCTGAAGTTTATAAAAAACATTTGTTATATTATTGTTTTTCATCGATTTTTTATATTTTTTGGTTGATAATTTTATGTTGATTGATGTATACCTTATATCGAAATGGTGCTAGATGCTCGATACTACATACTTGTTTATTTCGCTGCTGTAGTTAAGATTGTATATAAGTTTTGAAAAATTATCTTATGTAAGTTTACTCTCGTCACGAAAATTAATTTCTGCTTTTACTAAATGTTGCCATTAATTTTTTCTTGTCGTATTTAGATTATAATTTGACAGGGTATGGATTAGATGGGGCCCTGTGTTAGTGATCGTTGTGATTGATATCGTGAAGTGACGAGGACTGAGAGACAGGGAGTAGGGATGCAGGTAGAGAGGTGAGGGGGGAAATGATAGGATAGGTTTTGTACGAAGCGGCCAAAAAGTTTCTATGAAATTTTGAAATTCAGCCTTAATGTTATAATTTTCCATGTTAGTTGTAGTTTATTATATAATCTCGGTAAATTAAACATATTTTTTAAAGTGGCCAAAATAGTAGGTTGGCAAATACTTACTGTAAGTTTTTGATCGTCGTATTTTGTTATTATGATTAATTACATTTAGGTTTAACTGTATTTGCTAAGTTAAGAATCATGTTTCTTTTTAATTATTTTACCTACTAAAAGAAAATGTAATCGGACTAAAAACTTAAGACAACAAAAGTGCGAATTTGGAAACAATATTTGAATAAATTGGTATTTTTATATAATAAAATAAAACATTTTGTTTTGAAATGAAGTATCAAAGTTATTATTATAAGTACAAACTTAATGAAGTACGATTTTGGCTCGGCCCAGTGTAAGTATACTAACATTTCGGCTTAATTCAGTAAAAATTAAAACAGTCTTATAAGAACAGATTACGTTCTTTAAAATGGTCTTCAGGCGTTTGACACGTAGAGTTGTACCTATGTGATGTTGTTCTGTATGTATCACATAGTCTTCTATTAGACATTCGACAGATCTTTTATGTGCAAGTTCAACTTGTAATTCTAAATTAAGGCTGTTTTATCTTTTTCGAATTATCCCTATTATTGTAGCGTGTAATCAGAAGGGAAAGCCATAAATATTAGAATTTAATGTTAAATAATATATCAGCATTGATAATATAAAGATTATAAATATACGCTTAAATAAAATATTTTTGGCTGATTTATGTGTTTCATTAAAAGCCAGTAAATAAAAGTCATCCTTTATTAAAATTATCGTAATACACACTTTTTCTAAAACATTAAACATTAGGATCATAGTAGGTCATAATAAATATAAAAAAAAATGATGGGCATCGAAATAATCATTAACCTTAAAATTATTCATTATCAATATAATATTTGAGCAACATCAGTGTACTTTTTTACGCATAACTTACTTCTAGACATTTTTAAATCATTATGTAAGTAATAATACTAAGTCTAATCTTACGTAAAACTAAATTATTTAATAATATCTTTAAAACTGGTTTATAGTAGGTAGGATAAATATTAAAATCCACGTAGCGAGATAGTTTTTGTACTAAACGCCCAATGTTCTATTACTAGGACACCTAGTTTGGATTAGATCACTTTTGAACAGATAGGTGATGAATAAATGAATCAAGTTTGTTCCAATAATAGAACCATTGGGGTAGAACATCTTTAGTGCATATTCTATCTAATGATTACAATGAATAGACAGGCGTAGGCGGTCACAGATCAATAGACACATAAGAAGTAAGGCACAGTAAACATAAGTATTCTTCATACAATACAGCTACTGAATTATTTATGTATTTATCACAGTATTATACCGAATCGTTTGCGAAAAAGTATTCCAATTCAAAACGCATACGAGTCCAAATATGACCACCCATTTTTGATAGTTTATTTTTGTTTAGTTACTGAGTGAGAATAACTGATAAAAAAATTGTGGTCATATTTGGACTCTTATGCCGTAAAGGTTTAATCTGCCACTTGCATAAAAAGTTTAATCTTCCTCACTTCTGTGTGCTTTCGGTGTCTATCTATAGTCAATAATACAATGCAAAAGTTATCACTTGTATATGTAAAACGTCACATCTAAAATACCACTTAAAACCTAAATCCCTTCCAGATTCCCTTGACGATAAGTTCCCGTTTTAGGGTCAACAAAGAATCTCCCGTTTCCCATTGGGATTGATGATCTCGTAAGTGTTGTCATCGATGATGTTGTATTTGTCCTGTCTGTAGTTCTTCAGGTTGTGGAGGAAACGTAATGAGCTTTCTTCCCGGATCTTGGTCAGGACTGATGGTAAGGTCCTGGTTTGGGCTTCTTCTGCGAGTGAGGCGTAGTATTTCTCCTGTAACAAGAGAAATTGAAATGTTTATCGATGGCAAGGAGACAAAGAATATATAAGGAGACAAAGAATATGATGTAGAAAAAAAATTGCATTATATAAAAATAATGTTCTTTACAAAGGTCTTTGGGCGTAAGGAGTCTAAAATTATATTTTTACCAAATATTCTAAAATAAATTGGAAGTGCGTAATAAAATCACAGATAAAATTAAATTAAACAAATCAAGCATGTTTGCATTTAGAGGCACTAAGGTCAATGTACGTACAACTGGTAAAAGTTTAAAACTTTAGAAAAAAGTATTAATTGGGATCGATAATTTAAATCCTGAAAAAAAAAAAATACATACATACATACATAAAACCACGCCTGTATCCCTAATGGGGTAGGCAGAGCAAAAAACGACCTAAACATAGGTTGTTCCATCACGTCTGACAAGTTTTGAGGGTCATTACAGATGATTATGTATATTGCTATAGTGACAGGTTGTCAGCCCATCGCCTAAATTGCAATACACTGAAACTCTCGATTCCCTTAGCTGGTTTTTACAGCATGCACGGGAGGAGATGCAGCTGGCACATTCTACGTTTTTCTATAACTCCCAGTCCAGCATGGAAGATGAAAAAAAAAGTGCTTAATATAGCAAAGCAAAGTTTTTACAGCCTAGGTCTTCCACCAGTCCCGTAATATTTTATTACAGTTTTGTTTTTAAAAACTCGACACTACACGCGAAGTTGTAGAAGTATTAAATTATTTGAAAACATCGGATACACACGTATAAACACATGCCGTTCCCCAAGGCAAACATAATGATAACCCGATAAGGCAGAGTACATAAACAACTAATAATCTATACTAGTTTGCTAAGTGGGTCTCGTTGTGAAGGTTTTCGCAGTATTTTGCCCGTGGTGAAAGGATCAAGACGTTGTGAGCGAGCTACATTCAAGCATTCAAGTTGTAAAGGATTTGGGAACATTTCGGCGCAGCTATGGACTCCTGGTATTTTACTTATAGAAATAGTTTTATAACTTTAGTTATTTAATTGTATTCGCCGTTGTTAATTAAACGTTTTTTTTCTTTTTG
The DNA here is from genome assembly GCA_029255725.1 of Scrobipalpa atriplicella. Taxonomy (NCBI): domain Eukaryota; kingdom Metazoa; phylum Arthropoda; class Insecta; order Lepidoptera; family Gelechiidae; genus Scrobipalpa; species Scrobipalpa atriplicella. The sequence goes on from JARACY010000164.1 coordinate 120,046, forward strand.
TGTTTTCATTTTGCTAAGTATGGTAGGTACTAGGTACCTATTCATAGTATGAATTTCATACATAGCAAGCATCCCGTAAACTCATCTTGTAATCTAAAACTTTTTTGATTCTGTTTAAAACTTAACAAGTAAAAAATTAGAAACACATTAGGTTTACACACAAGTTTGACACAAGGCTAGAAAAATTCACTAGATAAAAATGGATGGCAAGATTATTTTTTTACATTAAATAATGTTACCAATCCAATGTAATATCAATATCAATTACCAACAAAACTAAATATAAATTAATAACATGAATTGCTGGAAAATACCGGAAACTAGAGAGACGGAGAAAACAGAGTACCTAGAGTACCTACTAACTGCTTCATACTTAATCCGGAGGGTTATATACGACCACACCTATTGCAAAGAAAATATTATAATGGTAGCAATTCGTGATTGCAAAATACGCGATATACTAATTAAGTCCATTCATCATGAGAGAACAGACAGAACGGGATAGCAATAATTTTAGTTGAGATTTAGTTAAGTCGGGATGGTCACGAATCGGGCCCAATATTAGCTGAGGACAAGAGCATCAGATCACCAGAAGCAGTGGATGCGGCAGTGACTAGACAAGGAGGTTATTATACCTGTGTCTATCCTTCCTGGCAGACGGCGGCGCGGCGTAAAGAAACATTTTAGGTACCTACTTTGTTTATTTATTTACGTTTGTATTTTCTGTCTGTCTATTAGAAGTGAACAAAAATAATTTATAAGAAAAATAAGTTAATCGTTTATTACGCCGTCTGCCAGGAACAACGACACTACAAGTGGGAGGTATACGGTAGCAATTCGTGGTTGCAAAATATGCGACTTAACTAATATAAGTCCATACCTGTCACTTTCTATCACGAGAGAACAGAACGGGATGACAATAATTTTAGTTGAGATTTAGTTAAGTCGGGATGGTCACGAATCGGGCCCTATGACTGCACCACATTAACAAATGGATTAACAGAAATTCTGGATTGGATTCCTTTATCCATCGACTTGTATGAAACCCGTGACAGCGATTATCGAATCATGTAGGTAGCGTCTAGGTAGGCAATATGATTTGATAATTATCATGATCTGATCTACACACCATTAGAGGGAGAACTGATTCTATAGTAAAGGTACTATCTAGGGTAGGTATTTGCCAGAAAATGTTCATGTTAACCTTTTCCACTAAACATTGTACCTATAGCTATAGTTTAAAGGTCACTCATTCGTTTAATTTAGATTCGAAGGCCAATAGACTGGTGATAGATAAGTAGTATCACTTATTTTTTTGTTATTAAATAGGTCATCGTACCTACTACCCAATTTTTTTTCTGATGTTATTGGCCCGGATACAGTAACTTAAAGATTTTATTGTCGTCTGTATTATAACCATGATAACTGACAAGTTTTGTTTAATGAGATACTTAGAACTCATTAAAATTATCAATATTTGTTATAGAGTAGGCAGAAGATTTTGTTTTTTATAATTATCATCGCTAAATAAAGATTATGGTTAACTGATAAAATAATTTTATTATTTCTCTTTCCCTACAAATTCCTTTACAAATTTATTATTTCGATTACTAAAAATTATGGACTTACAAATAACCTATGTTATAAACCCAGAGTAAACTATTGAAACATAATATACAAAATTGGCTATAACTAATTCACTTCTAAGGATTAAAAGATTAGAAAGAAAAATGGCCCCAAAGTGCTACCCTCAGGCACTCCCATAGCAGACAAAGTTATCATCGTCAATGATACGATAGATGTCGTTCCTGTAACTCTGTAAGTTGTCCAGGAACTTCTGGCTGCTGTCGTTGTGAACCTTGGTGAAGACTGGAGGAAGCGGAGAGGTCCCTGATTCTTCGGCCAACGACAAGTAGTAATAAGCCTGTTTAGATTTAGGGACTTAAAGCTCAAATTGATGATCACTTTAAAGATATTTAGGATGGTGAAATGGAAACACTCTCTTTCATGTGTAATACCTACTAATAATAACAATAGTAAACAATAGTAGGTATATTAACTGCAGGAAATCTACTTCTGGGCAGGGACAACATAATGTATTTCTTGATTATTAAGGTAATAGCCACACTTTCCACATTGTAGATTGATTTGGCTGCATTTCAGGACTTGGGTGCAGTGGGATATGTTGAAATTAAATCGAAGAACTGGTTGTTTGTTGCACAAATGGTATGTACTAGGTACTACTAGCGTAGGTATCCACTTCTTCGTTGATGTAGTGCAGATTGTGAATGGTTGAGATTATTTTCAAAAATCTGATTGCCAATTAACTTAAGACATAGTGTCTAGAAAAGGTCCTATTTATACTTTAAAATGAGCTCATGATTATGGGTTTAAGGAAATGCATTCGCCAGGCAAAACCTTATCTGGTAACATTTTATAATCTAGTCGACATTGAACGGAGTAAATACTTGATTTCTAATAAGGACTGGATATTAATTATGTTGTAGCGTAGTACTAAAACTAACGATCAAATCGGTTGGAAGGAATATGCTTTTAAAGATATGATACACAGTCTTTATCGTGACTAAATAGTTTAATTTGAAGTTGATTCGCCCAAGACCGTCTTTTCACTTTAGTTGGAATATTTTTTTATCTACATTTCCATTATTTATAACGAATAATGAACTTTCTGGGACACCTTTTAATAATCAAGATATACATACCCATGAGCTTAGACTTATTATGGTTCTGGATCTTTGTCGTTCTTTCTTTCGGTATGTCACCTCATCTTCTTCAATTCTTCTTTCAAATAAGAATGATAGCTCGACCAAATTACCTAATCAACCTGTTACAGATATTAACAGTTCCATGTTGCCTTTTCTCGATCGCTGTATTGTCTAAATTATCATCATAGTATTTACCTGGTCAGGCCCCATCCCGTCATATGCACCTGCCGTTGATTGGTCATGATTAGCATCAGATCAGCTGAGTATTGACCTGGGCAAGAAGTAGGGAGAGGCAGAGTGCCTACTTCCTGAACATGTGCCATTTTAGCGATCATCGGCTCCAATACTGAAAGCTCAAGACTGATTGGCCTGGACATACCTCACCTTTAGAGCTTTTGGTGGTCACGATCACGACCCTCAGTCTTGAGGACACGACGAAGAAGAAGAAGTACCTGGTCAGGTCCCATCATATGCGCCTGTCGTTTCGTATACCCTCGAGCAGCTCGGTCCTGCTTTTCCTCCTCCCAATGCTTGTTCATCTGAAGGTGCCGTTCATTAGCATCATCATCATCAGCTAAGTATTTACCTAGATAGGCCCAATCATTGCGCCTGTCGTTTCGAGTACCCTCGAGCAGCTCGGTCCTGCTTCTCTTCCTCCCAATGCTTGTTTAAATCTTCAGAAGTTGGCAGGCTGAAGGTGCCGTTCATCATGAGCATCATCATCAGCAGCAGCTAAGTATTTACCTGATCAGGCCCCATCATATGCGCCTGTCGTTTCGTGTACCCTCGAGCAGCTCGATCCTGCTTCTCCTCCTCCCAGTGCTTGTTCATCTCTTCAGTAGTTGGCAGGCTGAAGGTGCCGTTCATTGACCTGACGTAGTAGCGGACCTGGAGATGAAAACTATTGTTACGATTTTCATAAAACTTGGCAGATATAGAATACACAGCAAACATCACACATGATTCATTTGAAGAGCTAAACAAAATGTGCGCCGCGTCTTTTCTAGGAGTGCGATTTCGTGGATGTGCTGACATAGATCCCTGAAATTTTTCTCAATATTTTTCCAGACGTTTCGATTGAGCTGTCATTGCCTGCCCTTTTATGGGGCGGTATTGCAACTTAGAGGATATTACGTGCCTGGAAGTCAAACATGGAGAAGACGTATTAAGGGGCGCCGATGAAGCACATTGAAGTGGTTTATGTTGACCAGGTGCTTGAAGAAGTACTACCAGGATAGGATAGCAACTTAGGAGGTATAGGAGTGCTATGTTACCTGGAGGTCAAACATGCTGAAGGCGCATACGTAGTAGGGGACGCCAATGAAGCACATGCTGGGGTGGTTGATGTTGACCAGGTGCTTGTAGAGTGGTTCCACGCAGTTATCTTCCACCACGATCTCGCAGGTGGGGTGGAGGAACGGAAAGTTGTATAGGTAGCCTGAAAAAGATATGACATGGTGAAATTCAATTTGTTTTAAAGCCGAATAGGGGCGATGCTACCCATTTACCTGGACAACTTCTTCTTATCGAGTGGATTTTAGAATCGACGTAAAATATTCAGCTTTCAAGACAATGGCGTAAGGTGTCAGCTGACCGACTCGTTTTGTATGTGACCGAGAGCAGAGTACAGTTTAGGGATCAACACAATTTGGCATTGGACTGACAAAAGAAACTTTATTTTCCAAGAGCAAGCAAGACACGATTTAGATATGTAGGAAGGTAGCAGATTTCTGTTGGTACCTAATCTGTTGTAAAGCAAAAATGTATTTACCAGTGCACAGGAAGACCACATCAACTTCATCCTCAGTGCCGTCTTGGAAGTAAGCTTTGTATCCATCCAGTCTGACCACATCAGGTTTCTGAGTCAGGTTGTCAGGGAAGATAGTCTTGGGCTGCTCTTTGAGGTGGTGACTGAGGATGACCTTGACAAATTGAAATAAACAAGGTTATTAACCATAACATACAAGCAAGTGTAGAATATTATAGGTACCTACCACAAAGTGGGAGACAATGAACTGTGACTGTGACTCTGTGACTATGAAAGATAAAAAAAGATGACGAAAGCATGCTCAATGATAACCCTTAGTAATTTAAAGAAAGTGAATAAACCTTCGAATGTAATACAGATATTATCACTATTACGAACGTTTGGTCAACGTGTTACAACGTTGGTAATTTGTAACCAAATTTAAATGACGACGCTGAAAATGCTTTCGTACAATATAAACTGGTTCAAAATGCAAAAACGTCTGAAGCATACCTTTTCACCGACGCTGGTGACTTCCAAAGCGATGTCCATGCCCGAGGGTCCTGCTCCAATAACCAGTACTCGTTTGCCGGCGAAGATGTCTGGCACACGATAGTCGTGGCTGTGCATCACATCTCCTGCAAAAAAGATTTAGTCTAATTAGTTCATTTTCAGATATAACTAGACGTCGTGGTACAACACCTAAAAGTCTACTGATGGATATGGACCTCTTTCAAATGCAATATTTTGCTTGCCATACTGATCAGGCAGGATCAACAAGCGCACGGCAGTTTTTTTTTTATATCAGAGTATTGCTGTTCCCCTTTTCCTGGATTCTGAGTTGACTTTTACGATAGGTACTTGCAGAAAGAAATAGGGTAATGCTATTCAGGGAATTTATCGGTCAAAAATTTTAATGGCCCTGAAATAAAAGGTGAACTCCACATATTTGCTGAATAAAAAGGCATTTAGGAGAAGAGAAGAGGTTATCGTCTTAAGTTTTTGTTTGAAATCAGTAAAGGTTACCTTTGAAAGTCTTAAGTCCTGGAAGATCCGGTATAAACGGGGTGTTGTAGTGCCCGTTGCAGACGAAGACATAGTCGTATTCCTTGGTCTGCGAGATGTTGGTGGTCAGGTCCTTAAAACTCACGTCCCATTTCTCTCCTGCTGGTGTCTGTTTCGGGATCACCATCTGGACGTGGTGTTTGAACTGGAAGAATGAGAAATAAGGTAAATCAGTAAAATCTGAATACTTTATCTGGTAGACTTTATAATTACTAGCCTCATTATGAGTAGGTATGTTGAGTTATGCTTTCTTAATTTGCTTGAGCTCCAGAATACATTGCCCTCCTATTGAAGTTTGGCACCAAGTAGCTTGTTATGTTCCCTTATAATATGATGTGATCTGTTTTGATCCCATTCCATCGGTGACTCCGACTGGGCCATCTTTGCATAGTCTAGGGTGAAGAGCAAACCCAACGCAAAAGAGAAGAAAACTTTGCGAGATTTGTCTATCAAAAAATGAATCCTGTAAACTCAATGACGATGTTAAACGTTTTATGCGCAGCATCCTTACCTTGATGTTTTCAGTTACTCCGTGTTTGTCGGAGTACAGCTGGAGGAAAGCCAGCATATCCTTAGCCGGCAGATAGGACCTGTCGCTCTCTGGTACTGGGAAGTCTGGGAAGCCCATCACTTCTTTTGGCAGGTTGGTTCTGGAACCAAAAGAGTAATTTATTCAGTAGGTACCTATATTTCACAAACATAAAAATAGTAACTTGTAGTTGTACCTAAAGCATAGAAGATTTTTGGATCATTAATTAAATATGTCGTGTTAGTTGGTGTACCTCTTCTGAAGGGTTTTGCTAACGTGCCAAAATGTATTGCCGTGCTATTTAAGTAGGTAATACTATTTGATGTTTTCATTAATCGTTATATCATCAACATAGTAACAGATAATTGGATGAGTCTAGTAAAAAACACTGACATATTTTCTCGTCACGTCATATAATAATGAAGATTATACTTTATCACATACAATTTCTTTTTCCCAACTATTGACCTGTGGTTGATTGTCTTCATTATCTGGTCTGACCGTCGTACGATGTGCAAATAAATTGTCTGTTAATATGCGACGATAAGCACTATACTACCTTGAACCACGTGTAGTAATCAGTATTATGAGGGGATGAGTTTTCTCAGTTTCATGAGACCATGTTTTTGCTGTTCTTTTCCAAAATAAATTGTGATCATGTTGAAGTATGTGGAAAGTAGGTCAAATATCGCAAAATATTGGTTCACTGGTACTAGGAGAGCATAAATCAAAGGCGTTAAACATTTCTAGAACGATCTTTTCCACTACTACTGGGCAAAGGCCTCTTCTTCCACCTTTCACGATTTTTGCGACCTCCCCAATCCTTACAATATCCAGGTCGTCTTGCTATCTTTTTTGAGGTCTGCCCCGTCGACATTGTCCGCCAGGGGAGACTCGTTAGGTAATATTGGTTTCAGTATGTGCCATATTTAAATTAATTGATAAAACCCTCAAACCTGTTGTTGAGGGATGAGTTTCAATCGTTAAAGTTTTGCATTTTATTGACCACCCAAGCATCAGACTAATAGCAATTAAGATTGATTTTATCGTCATCTAATGATACTACGGTACTAATTTATCATAATGGTATTAGTAGCAGGAGCTTACGACATATCTCTCGATACGCCAGGTCGGAGGCTATCTAAGCAGTCACAAGACAACGATCGTTCTAGAAATGTTTAACGCCTTTGATTTATGCTCTCCTAGTACCAGTGAACCAATATTTTGCGATATTTGACCTACTTTCCACATACTTCAACATGATCACAATTTATTTTGGAAAAGAACAGCAAAAACATGGTCTCATGAAACTGAGAAAACTCATCCCCTCATAATACTGATTACTACACGTGGTTCAAGGTAGTATAGTGCTTATCGTCGCATATTAACAGACAATTTATTTGCACATCGTACGACGGTCAGACCAGATAATGAAGACAATCAACCACAGGTCAATAGTTGGGAAAAAGAAATTGTATGTGATAAAGTATAATCTTCATTATTATATGACGTGACGAGAAAATATGTCAGTGTTTTTTACTAGACTCATCCAATTATCTGTTACTATGTTGATGATATAACGATTAATGAAAACATCAAATAGTATTACCTACTTAAATAGCACGGCAATACATTTTGGCACGTTAGCAAAACCCTTCAGAAGAGGTACACCAACTAACACGACATATTTAATTAATGATCCAAAAATCTTCTATGCTTTAGGTACAACTACAAGTTACTATTTTTATGTTTGTGAAATATAGGTACCTACTGAATAAATTACTCTTTTGGTTCCAGAACCAACCTGCCAAAAGAAGTGATGGGCTTCCCAGACTTCCCAGTACCAGAGAGCGACAGGTCCTATCTGCCGGCTAAGGATATGCTGGCTTTCCTCCAGCTGTACTCCGACAAACACGGAGTAACTGAAAACATCAAGGTAAGGATGCTGCGCATAAAACGTTTAACATCGTCATTGAGTTTACAGGATTCATTTTTTGATAGACAAATCTCGCAAAGTTTTCTTCTCTTTTGCGTTGGGTTTGCTCTTCACCCTAGACTATGCAAAGATGGCCCAGTCGGAGTCACCGATGGAATGGGATCAAAACAGATCACATCATATTATAAGGGAACATAACAAGCTACTTGGTGCCAAACTTCAATAGGAGGGCAATGTATTCTGGAGCTCAAGCAAATTAAGAAAGCATAACTCAACATACCTACTCATAATGAGGCTAGTAATTATAAAGTCTACCAGATAAAGTATTCAGATTTTACTGATTTACCTTATTTCTCATTCTTCCAGTTCAAACACCACGTCCAGATGGTGATCCCGAAACAGACACCAGCAGGAGAGAAATGGGACGTGAGTTTTAAGGACCTGACCACCAACATCTCGCAGACCAAGGAATACGACTATGTCTTCGTCTGCAACGGGCACTACAACACCCCGTTTATACCGGATCTTCCAGGACTTAAGACTTTCAAAGGTAACCTTTACTGATTTCAAACAAAAACTTAAGACGATAACCTCTTCTCTTCTCCTAAATGCCTTTTTATTCAGCAAATATGTGGAGTTCACCTTTTATTTCAGGGCCATTAAAATTTTTGACCGATAAATTCCCTGAATAGCATTACCCTATTTCTTTCTGCAAGTACCTATCGTAAAAGTCAACTCAGAATCCAGGAAAAGGGGAACAGCAATACTCTGATATAAAAAAAAAACTGCCGTGCGCTTGTTGATCCTGCCTGATCAGTATGGCAAGCAAAATATTGCATTTGAAAGAGGTCCATATCCATCAGTAGACTTTTAGGTGTTGTACCACGACGTCTAGTTATATCTGAAAATGAACTAATTAGACTAAATCTTTTTTGCAGGAGATGTGATGCACAGCCACGACTATCGTGTGCCAGACATCTTCGCCGGCAAACGAGTACTGGTTATTGGAGCAGGACCCTCGGGCATGGACATCGCTTTGGAAGTCACCAGCGTCGGTGAAAAGGTATGCTTCAGACGTTTTTGCATTTTGAACCAGTTTATATTGTACGAAAGCATTTTCAGCGTCGTCATTTAAATTTGGTTACAAATTACCAACGTTGTAACACGTTGACCAAACGTTCGTAATAGTGATAATATCTGTATTACATTCGAAGGTTTATTCACTTTCTTTAAATTACTAAGGGTTATCATTGAGCATGCTTTCGTCATCTTTTTTTATCTTTCATAGTCACAGAGTCACAGTCACAGTTCATTGTCTCCCACTTTGTGGTAGGTACCTATAATATTCTACACTTGCTTGTATGTTATGGTTAATAACCTTGTTTATTTCAATTTGTCAAGGTCATCCTCAGTCACCACCTCAAAGAGCAGCCCAAGACTATCTTCCCTGACAACCTGACTCAGAAACCTGATGTGGTCAGACTGGATGGATACAAAGCTTACTTCCAAGACGGCACTGAGGATGAAGTTGATGTGGTCTTCCTGTGCACTGGTAAATACATTTTTGCTTTACAACAGATTAGGTACCAACAGAAATCTGCTACCTTCCTACATATCTAAATCGTGTCTTGCTTGCTCTTGGAAAATAAAGTTTCTTTTGTCAGTCCAATGCCAAATTGTGTTGATCCCTAAACTGTACTCTGCTCTCGGTCACATACAAAACGAGTCGGTCAGCTGACACCTTACGCCATTGTCTTGAAAGCTGAATATTTTACGTCGATTCTAAAATCCACTCGATAAGAAGAAGTTGTCCAGGTAAATGGGTAGCATCGCCCCTATTCGGCTTTAAAACAAATTGAATTTCACCATGTCATATCTTTTTCAGGCTACCTATACAACTTTCCGTTCCTCCACCCCACCTGCGAGATCGTGGTGGAAGATAACTGCGTGGAACCACTCTACAAGCACCTGGTCAACATCAACCACCCCAGCATGTGCTTCATTGGCGTCCCCTACTACGTATGCGCCTTCAGCATGTTTGACCTCCAGGTAACATAGCACTCCTATACCTCCTAAGTTGCTATCCTATCCTGGTAGTACTTCTTCAAGCACCTGGTCAACATAAACCACTTCAATGTGCTTCATCGGCGCCCCTTAATACGTCTTCTCCATGTTTGACTTCCAGGCACGTAATATCCTCTAAGTTGCAATACCGCCCCATAAAAGGGCAGGCAATGACAGCTCAATCGAAACGTCTGGAAAAATATTGAGAAAAATTTCAGGGATCTATGTCAGCACATCCACGAAATCGCACTCCTAGAAAAGACGCGGCGCACATTTTGTTTAGCTCTTCAAATGAATCATGTGTGATGTTTGCTGTGTATTCTATATCTGCCAAGTTTTATGAAAATCGTAACAATAGTTTTCATCTCCAGGTCCGCTACTACGTCAGGTCAATGAACGGCACCTTCAGCCTGCCAACTACTGAAGAGATGAACAAGCACTGGGAGGAGGAGAAGCAGGATCGAGCTGCTCGAGGGTACACGAAACGACAGGCGCATATGATGGGGCCTGATCAGGTAAATACTTAGCTGCTGCTGATGATGATGCTCATGATGAACGGCACCTTCAGCCTGCCAACTTCTGAAGATTTAAACAAGCATTGGG